>VZRV01006488.1:76107-111810 GCA_013398115.1 Falcunculus frontatus | reverse complement strand
CCAGTCACTAGTGGTGTTCCTCAGGGGTCTGTTGTGGGACCAGTTCTGTTCAATATTTTTACTGATGACATGGATGAGGGTATTGAGCCTTTCATTAGTAAATTTGCAGATGACACTAAGCTGGGAGCATGTGTCAATCTGTTGGAAGCTAGGAGGGCTCTGCAGAGAGACGTGGAGCAGTTGGACGGATGGGCAGAGTCCAGTAAGGTGAAGTTCAGTAAGTCCAAGTGCCAGGTCCTGCGTTTTGGCCACAACAACCCCCTGCAGCGCTATAGGCTGGAGACAGAGTGGCTGGACAGTGCCCAGGCAGAAAGAGACCTTGGGGTACTGGTCGACAGCCGACTGAACATGAGCCAGCAATGTGCCCATATGGGGAATGGAATCCTGGTCTGTAACAGGAATAGTGTGGCCAGCAGGACCAGGGAAGTCATTCTTCCCCTGTACTCGGCACTAGTGAGGCCACACCCTGAGTACTGTGTCCAGTTCTGGGCTCCTTGGTTCAGGAAGGACGTTGAGACACTTGAGCATGTCCAGAGGAGGGCAACAAGGCTGGTGAGGGGCTTGGAACACAAGCCCTATGAGGAACAACTGGGGGAGCTGGGGTTGTTTAAAAAGAGATTGGATGTGGCACTCAGTGCCGTGGTTTAGTCGAGGTGTTAGGGCATGGGTTGGACTTGATGATCTTGAAGGTCTCTTCCAAACTAGTGATTCTGTGATTCTGTGATAAGCCTCATGACCTGTTGGAGTCCAGAGTGCAGGGAATATTTCTCTGCCTGTTTTGAAGTGTTCTACTCCCCTGGACAGCACGGCATTTAACCTTCGTCCGTGGAAAAAATTACCTACCCGCTGGGAAGAATTAGAAAATACACCAGTATAAACTAGCTGTTAGAATATTATATATGATTGTCACAGGGTGAAAATTTACAGGTGTTGGGTTTGTTAAAATAGTAAATAGATAAGTAACAAAAATGCCAATATGGAGGATTGTTGTTGTTATCTAGACCTTTTTCCCTTCTTCTGTGACTCCATATTCTGTGGCAAAAGTGGATTTGGAGGATTGGATGAAAAATTCCGCAGTTCCTTTTCATGTGACAAAGTTATTTAGTAAGTATTGGTAGAAAAGTAAAAATATCTTCCGTTTTCAGTGTTCATTGGATAATTTACCTTTAAAAGACGTTGTAATCTTGATAATTCGGCTTTTCCTGCTGGCTTCTCCCTCGCATACACTCTCTGTAATGTTCAAGGTCATGTCTGTGGCTCTGTTTCTCTGATAAGACCTAATAAACAACTATCTGAAAGCAAGAAGCATGGAAAGTCCCGTTTGTCTCCTGGATTCCAGGCAAGGACTTGTCACAGAAAAGTGACAATGACCAAAGAAATAAAACTCCAGCCTCAGCTTTTCAGTGTCTTGTCTCTTCATTCAGAACTGCTGTTTCTAGGTTGCAAATTGCCCCTTCTAAAATATGCAATAGACGGCGGGGAAAGAATCTGCAGCCATGGCCTCTCCAGGGCAGGGAACTGTAAGTGAGCAGTGGTTTATTCTTTTATCTTTTATGTTTGCTTTTCATTAAGCTGAACAATACTTTTCCTTTATTGGAACAGCTCATATGCCACATCTACTTTCATGCAAATACTTTCATTTCTAGGTGTAAAATGTCAAGTAACAACTTATGTGCTCTCATAATTTCTGGAAGAAATCCTTTGCTGAGTATTTTTGATAAAGAGCCTATTTCTCTCACTGGAGATAGGACCAGTAAATAGCAACACCCTCTACTTTCCTCCTCTTCAAAGCCTTCAAAGGTCTTTTTTACCCCACCTTTACTAAAAGCCTTTCTTTTCTGAGGGATCATTAAACCAGCTGAAGCCATTAAGTCAGTTCTGCACACATACGAGACTTTTGTGATGGCATCAAGGTTTGCAGAGGCCCAGTGGGTTGACACAGCAAAAGACATTAGTATAGGCAAGCATTTTTCTTTATATCCTGCAACAATTTTCCTGTAGTGGTATGAGAAGTCAGTGTCAGGTGGCTGATATAATTACTGAAGGTTACTGTGGCCCTCTAAGGCTACGTTTTCCTCCCATGTTGTTAAATGACACTTTCCCCGTCCTTCCCTGCAAAAGGGAGAGCTCTCCTTCAGTAAATGGGAGGCTGGATGTCTGGAGGGAGATACATCTTCCGTATCCTGTGTAGCATTAGGCCTGGCAAGCAGATCTGGGTGCTGAAATAAGGGAAGCATGTGCTGTTCTTCTTCATTGCTGGATTTGAAGAGGAACATGCAGGAATATAGAAGATAAACCTATAAAGAGGACTTGACACCACAGGGGAAAAATAATCAAGATCTCTCATTCTTCTTTAAGATAACATGGTGCACATTCAGAAGGGACCAAGCATATATTTTTAATGATGTAGAAGATCATCAGGGGTTAAACTATTGTAGAATTAGGCTAGCTCAGTAGTTAGCAATAAGTAAGGCGAAAAAAGAGAGTCTTAATTGCTTTTCAAATGAAAATCACCATCTGTAAACGGTTCTGTATTTCACAGAGAGAAGATGGTGGCGGTGTGCAATGAACTGTATGAGCTGGAGACTTCAGTTTGACAGGTAGAGTGGCTATTTAAATTAAAGGAAGAGAGAAAATCTCTAGACTTGGGAACCCAGTGGTAATGCTCCTGTGTGGGCCATTTTTGAAGCAACAGATATGACCTTGAGTGCAGAACAGTGACTGCAATCACATAGCTCCTTCTCACCCCCAGCTAGTCCTGTGTGTCACTGTCCTGTTTGCTAGTAATCTCAAACCTCTTTTCTGTTTAAGGATCCCTTTCCCCAGTTCATTACTTCTATTCTCAAGTTATATTCCCTAAACACTAACTTATTACATAATCTCTAGTTCCCTCAAACACATTGCTTTAACAACCTGAAAGCATTCAAGGAGAAGAGAAAGGAGAAGCCTATATTATTTTTGGCTATATTTTAATGTATACTTAGGTAGATTTTGCCCCATCCTAGGTAGCACTCCTGACCATCATCACTCCTTTTATACTAAATTCCCTTTTATCACTGGTGCCTGGGGCAACCTGGTTTGGCTTCTGCCTTGATTGGGTGGTGTGACTGCAGAGTTAACCAAGCTTGGTAGACTAGGTCCTCCCCTGGAACCTCATCCTTGAAAGATCAGGCAGTCAAAATAAAATAAATGGTCAGTATATGAGTTTGGAGATGTCAAGTCAAAGGCAGCTGGGATGATGTGGGATTTACTCACTCCCTTTCAAGCGGTAGCTGTGAATACAGTGGTGGAAGAACATGTGTGGGTCCAACCCTCCTGACAAACTGTGTGAACCAGGTTCCAGTTGCAGCTTTTTCATTTATTCAATACTTGTGTAAACTACAGATACAGTGCTGGGAGCAAAACCAAGCAGGCAAAACCTCTCCTTTCTCATCTCAATATCCTGACTGCTGGGTTGGAAAGTCACATTTCCCTTTGTGCTGCTTTTTTTCTGTCTCCACTCGGGATTCTCTGGGGTACAGACAGGATCCTATTTAACATCACTGCGAAACAACAGCCTATTTCACATCATTTTTGCATCAGCATAATAACCAGAAAAAGACTCCTGTGAGTTCTGAAGAACCTTAAAAGCAGGATTTAAAAAAAAATTGTATCTCAGCATCTGATGATGGAGATCATCAGTTCTGCACTCCACTTAGCTACATTTTCATACCTCAATTGCTCCTCCTGCAGTATGTACCATGCAATACGGGAAAAAATGGTGCAGTGGAAAAGCTAAGGGCTGGGTTCAGGCTGCATTTGAGAGGCCCTACAACTTTCTGCCCCAGTATCATACTGCCTGTGTGTGCACAGTGGTGCCTTGCTCATAGGAACCAGTGACAGGGCTATGTTTGTGGCTGTGCTTGCAGGTAACGGGTCTGGCCTTGAAGACACATCCTTCAAGGCTCCACAGCGGCTGTTGCACAGCTGGGTTGGATTTTCAGGCCACCTGAGTGCCTAAAGGGCTGGGTGCACAGCTCCTACGGATCTCTTTGGACTGGTGTACATGAATGACTTTGAATGCATGCAGAAGTGAGGGTGCACAGCAAGATACGAGGTAAAATAGGAGAAAAGAAGACAGGGATGTCTGAGGTGGTGTCATGGCATTCATTAAAGGAGAACAGCTCAGAGGAAAAAATGTCCCCAAAACCGTAGTACTTGACCAGTTGGCCCCACTAGTGAGCCTAACTTGTGTGCTGTTTTCCTCCATAGAGATTTGCTGTCATTTATACCAGTAGGAAGCAGCTGATTTCATAAATTTCTCATCCTCAAACACTGCCAAGTACATTGAAAAAAATGTCCTGGCAGCTGGAAAAAGGTTTCCAAAAAAGAAACAGTATGTCTTCTTCTAAATATCCTCATTTTAAAGGGGTCTGTCACAGCGACTAACTTCTATCACCCTCCAGTACTATTTTGTAGCTGCTAAGTGCCACCAAGGCCACCAAGGCATGGGCCAGGAGGGGAGAGAAAAGAAGGTGAGGACCAAGGGCAAGGGCAGTCATGTGCCCCCAAGGCCCCTTGGAACACAGGGACAATTGCAGCTGCCTCCTCACTGACCCTGCTGAAACTACTCTGGAGTCTCTGTGTCCTGACTCATGCTTCTGTGTGGAAGAATGGATGTCAGTGAGTCTCAGATGGGTTTACACTGTGATGGTAGATTTGGGCAGAGGGGAAGAATTCTTCTCCACATACAGGAAAATTGTTTTATTTTTCCCTTTCGCATCCCAGTTTTCTCTTTCTCCCCGTCCTGCCACAAGCCTGCAGTGCTGAACTGGCAACATCTCCTGCCTTCCCCCTGCAGTGAATCACCATCTCTCAAACACAACAACGGATGCTGACTCCTCTGCTTGATTGTTTAGGGAAGATGCTGTACTTGGAGACAGAAAGCTCATCTCCACCTGGAGAGGTGCAAAAGCCCGTTTGTAGGGATGATGAAGTGCAGTGCCTGGGATCCATGGCTCAGTGCCACAGGGCTCTGTCACAAACAAGTCAGTTACCTTCAAGAGCATGTTGTGAAAAATAACCCCAAATTGAGCATCTGTTTGAGCTGATGAATCAGCTGCGCACTTGGATCACAGATATGGTTATTGCCATGGGGCTCTAGTCCTCTTTTCTTTCCGTCCTGAATTTGCAACCAGTCCCACTGATGTGGTAGAGTGGTAAGTGATAGAAATAAAACTCTTCCTTCAAATGTCTTGTGCCAGCTTGAGATGGGGCTTTGGGGCCATGCTGGTTACAGGGAGTCAGAGCCGCACAATTTTAACATCCTTTGCAGATGCCTGTATTTGCATGTAGTGATCTGATGCAGCGCAACAGAAACTTAGCCAAAAAGCTGAAGAGTGTGGCCATGAGTCACATCTGAGGTAAAAACAGGATAGGCATGTAAAATGTCTACATAAATTTACCTTTGAAAATTCATGCAACTGTCTTTTGAAGCATTTACAGGAGCTGACTGTCTCAAAGTGTGTTTGTAATTGGTTTTTTTGGGACATAGATACTTCTTAACCCCAATGCCGTGAAAACACAGCAGCACAAGTGATTTCTGGGACTGTTGTTTTTCCTTGATGGTCCCCAGGGTACATGAAAGAACCTGTGTGTTATTTTCTCCCAAGCTAATGGCAGACATCAGAAAATTGAATTTAACATTCCAATATACCAGGCATAAATATGCTTTGCATATCTCACACCAAACCTAAATGAAAGTAAGTTCGGAGAAGGCAGATAGCTATTTTTCATTTATATGGGACAAATGTGCCATTTCTGATACCCTTGTCAGTAAAAAGCAAGAGCTGGAAATGCCAAGCTGTTTAGCGAAGCAGGATCAACATTCCTAATACTTCATGGGATCACTAATAGCTTTTGCATCTTTCAAGACAATCAGCCTTGATTGTTCCTCTGGATGCATTCCTCCAAAATTCATCCTACTAATTGCAGTATTTCAGAGCTGGTATGTGTAAATAACAGCAAAGACTGGGAGCCTAGAGACTTTGAAAAGAACGTCCTGTTACCTTAGCATTGTCAGATATTTTGTGGCAAAGCTGTTTACAAAATATACAAGCTACAAATCAAAAGAATTTGATGTACTGTTATTTTATTAGGGAAACTTAGCATGAAAAAGATGAAAATATACTTCTGAAGTTTACTATCCAAGGTGAAGGGTTAATGTGTAGATGATGGTGAATCTTCTAGAGACAATTTTTTGCATCTGTGAAACACAGTTTTTCAGAGGCCCAAGAGTAGTAATATTCCAGCTACAAAAATTTACAGGCAGATGAAAAAAAAGCAGAGGTTGTCTGTTGCAGACACGCCTTAGAATGCTGCGCACACAAATTTTTCTTTCTGTATTTCATTTTCCCTTCAGTGATTTAACATTGCAAATAAAACCAGTTAAAGATCTTCTGCAAGCACAGTCAGTGTTCTCATAGGAAAGGACCAGCACCATAATGAAGTGATCTCTCCAAGGAGTTAAACAGCAAGAATACTAAGTTAAATTTTCAAGAAATTTTTCTGTCTGCATGTGCTTCATTTAAGACAGCTGGAAAGTGTGTCAAATTCAGTACCTGGGACTTGGGACATAAAAAGAGATTGGCACATTTTAAACTTGTTTTCAAATTATGCTAGATAACTTCTGGTTATCCCAGTTGTTATTGAGAAGGGATGGGATTTTTAAAATCTCAGTTCTTCTTTATTTAGCAGCACAATTAATAAAATACAGAAATGATAAGAACAATGAAGCAAAAAGTTGTATTTCTGCCTCAGTTTTCCCAAAACCTTGAAGCAGTCTTCATGTTGAACTTTAGTTATTTTGGGAGAGTCCAGGATCCTTCTGGGAGATCCAGGGTCTGTTCCTGAACTCTGGAGGCCTTCCAGCCCAGCCATGGCTTGGCTTGAGGTTGGCCAGTAGCATCTCTGATGCTCCAGCATGGAAAAGTCTGAGAGTATCCTTGATGATGCCTTCTTCCTCTCTCCTGTCGTGCTCCCTAGTTCTTTGTGTGAAGCTCCATATCCCCACCTCAACACCTTTGTTTGTTGCCAGCTCTCTATCCATAGACAGAAAAGAAAGAAAGATTTGTGCCACAATTCTGCTGTTGGAATACAGTTGCAAAGACAAATGTTGTTGCATCTGGGACAGACGACATACCTTTGTCAGCAACTACATGAAGAAAATATTGCTACTTCCTAATTTACCAGCCTGATTTACCAGCCACTATCAGTGCATTGCTCTTGCACAGATTTGCTGAGACTCCCAGCAGATTTCTGCTGCTGAAAGCTCCTACTCCAAACAAGTGAAACGTGAACCCAGTTTTACACTATCTCACTAAGATATTACGAGGAATAGTGTAGTGTTTACAGTGTGTGTTTTGATGGCTTCACAAAAAAAAAAAAAAAAAAAAAAAAAAAGCACCCTGCACAATAGCTACAATACCTTTAAGGTTTTGAACAACAAAATCCTTGCCCCTGGGAAGGGTCTTTGCATATGGATCTCAAGTATCTTACAAATAACAAGTTTCACAACTTTTTGTAGAACTTTTCCTCATAGAAAGAAAGCAGAGAGGTGAGAAAGTGGACTGCCAAGCTAGTGAGTGAAGGACAAGCCTGGGGGCCAGGAGTCCTGGCAATCAGTTGTATGCAGCAACCACCAGACAGTGTTCTGAGCACAGGGAAAACTAATACTGTGAGAGTGATTGTCCCAGTGTCATTCTGTCCCTGGAGAGAGACATCACTGTAGGCTGCACTGATTGAAAGCTGCAGCAACGCTCCTGTTGCAGACAGGCCTTTGTAAATTTTGCAGGGGAAATCTGTGTCTCATGAACACATGGCCCCCTGGCAAACATACCCACCACTCTTCCAGCCTCCCTAACTTGCCACTCAAACTCACTAAATTGGCCCACCAGAGCTCCCCATTCCCCTCTGGCTTACTGATATTTGTTAGGACCTGGTCTTGGTGTACCATGTAGCTTGATTAGCTAGTGCAACAACATGGCCCCCCAAAAGCCATTAGGTTAATCTAAAGAAGAGTGATTTTTCCCAGTGATAAAGTTAATTTTCACAGTCTTTTGGAAAATAAAGTCATGACTAAAATAGGCAGTGCTCCATGCCATCTTTCTTTACGGCAAGCTGCAATTACATCATATTCCTCCTTGGTATCTGAACAACAGCTAGAATCACTGGCTCTCCTCAACTTACTCCCACAGAAAATGTCAGCAGGATCTAACTATCAGAATGAAATGGATTTTCACTGATGCCTGCTTTCTTATCTGCATAATACTTGAGCTAGGCATTCTTATTATCTCAGTTATGAGTTTGCACATTTTGTTATCTTCCTGGAAAAGGTGTTCAGATGTATGTACCCCATGTTTGACTAAGCTGAAAGAAATCAAGCCTTAGGTGAAAGCTCTGAGAAACACGGTGGTACTGAGTGAAGGATTTCTTGCAATTCCTCAGTTTGTTTTAAGGATTTCTCCTTCATCTGAAACATGACAGGTTCTAGTTCGGCATCTCTTTGAGCAGGCACCCAGCATCCCCATGAACTGCTGTTTTGTCTTACATATTTCAGTGGGAATGGCCTAATGTTCTCCATCTGAAAGAAATGCGGTTGTCTGACTGTGCTGCTAAGGCATGTGGGACACAGAGTACCACCAAGCCAAGGTGCACACAGTTCAGTTTCCTACCCTTGGGCAGGATCAGCTCTCTATTGGGAAGGTCCAGAAGACATACAGTAACTTTTATATGTGCTAAGCTAGTGCCAGTGCTGAGCAAGGAGTCTGAATGAGTGACTGTGGCAAAGCTGTCTACAAAGAGCTTAAAGCAGCTGCTGAGTCAAAGACCACGAGAGAACCAAAAAATGCACAAGAAAGAAAGTGTCAGAATAGTGTTAAGGGGATGGAGGGTTCCTTCATGCCTAAAACAATTGCAACAGGATTAATCAGGCACTTATTTCAAGGTAGCAGGATGGCCTGAGCTGAGCTCTGCTTGTTCTGCTCATACTTATGGTATTTTCAGCCCCCCGGCCTGCACCCTGTTCAGAGATTTTAAACTGGGCATAGGTTGACAGCGTGACCATTTGTTCTTTATAACTCCAACCAGAAAGCCTCTCCCCTCCCAACACACTGCTGCCAGCCCCCAGGAGCAGCAATATTAATGAACTTGGACAGAACTCTGTTGATCCAGACTAAGAGTTGGATTGTGAAAGACTGCTTTTCACCATTTATCTGACCCTCTTAGACTTCAGGTTGAATAAGAAGTAGCTCTCCTTTTCCAGGGCTCAGGTAAGAGAGTATCCACAACCTCCTCCTTGTCAGGGGCAGACAGCTCCCTGTCTCAGGACAGACAGGAATAACAGCCTCACGCTCCTGGCATCGACTGCATGATACTGTGGAATGAGAACCGGGTTCGGGTCACCTGCCCCAGTTTTTCACCAGTGCCACACATTCCTCTCTCCATCTGTGTCCTGGAGAACAAGACTTGAGTCTTCCAAATACCCACACGAGTTTTCAACTCCCTTTTGTTCACAGATGTGTGTAACCGCTGAGGGTGAGGGTTTGTGATCTGTCTGTATCTCAGACCTAGGCAGAAGTGAGGAACAAAAAGGCTTGTTTAGTGTCAGAAATGCTCTGGGGAAAAAAATGCCAACTCAATAGCACTTGGAAAACAGCGAAGTGTATAAATAACTTGACAGTTCAGGTGTCCGTTTCGTCTAAATAAATCTGTATCTGCCGTGAAAACACACCTCATGCTAAGCCAACAAATCAATGAAAACACAAATCTTGCAGGGCTTAAGTTAGATAGTGGCACTGAAGATCACTATCAATTTTAGCATTCATAGCAAATGCACAGAAGATGCTGATTTTGAATATCGTGGCTTCATTCTGCAGATTCACTTTGAATGGATTATCAACAGCTCTATGTGTAAGTGCACATGTAAGTGCCTGGAGTTCAAACACTAGACAATAGCTATATCGTGTAATGTAGTTACACTTTATTTTATTGGAGTTTTCCTCCAGCATTTCATTTAGCCAGAGAACTACTGACTGATCCTTTCCACCTAACATTCCTTTGGATGCAAAAGGATGCTTCAGAAAATCGGACAATTTATGTGGTACTCCAAATATCAAAGACCAAGGACTTATGTATTATATCAAGTGATTAAATACTGCAGATGAGAAAGTTAAATATCAGATTCTCCCTCACTTGATTGCCCATGACTTCCCTCAGCTGGTATAACTCTTCAAATAAGCTGCATTTTTCCCCCCCAGCATCCGTGCCACTGTTTTATATCCAATATTGAACTACTTAACATAATATCCAGTCCTTGAGCTTTGATACTTGTTCTGAGAAGTACCAATAGAAGTGCTAGTGACTTTGATGAGGAGAGATGTGTTGCAGTCAGTTCCTAAGAAGCATTGTTTGTCAAAGCAATTTTGTACAGGAGTATAAGCCAGACAACTGAAATGTAACAACTTTCTGTGCACAGTGCTCTACATATCACCTTAAAGCACCTTTAAAATTTTTCTTCCAGCTGTAAAAATGTTGAGGAGTATGGTATTACTTTCCCTCCTCCAACAACTTGGGTAGGTTACAAAGTTGTCATTTGTTCCAGCTAACAATTACTTGCTGTCACTTTTTAATTCCAAATGGAAACAGAAAATGTGTTAAATGTTTATCTCAATTTTTCCTCAGTGTAGAAGATCCCAACCAAAATCCCAGCTCCTGCTGTGGACACTAGACATTACAGGGATCGGCATAACATTTTTAGGCACTAGGAGTGTGCTGGGAATTCCAGGTGGCTGGGCTAGGCAGGCTGTGGGCACTCAGTGACCTCAGCCATCCATGATCCTGTCCCTGTGTACAGGTGGCTGGAGATGGAGCCAAGGGCTTAGGGATGGATAAGGAGGTGAACAGATTGTTTTTTCTGTTTGACTTTTATTGAAGTGGCGTTAACAGCATTTCCTTTGCACATAGAGAAAGAGTAGCTGGGCGGCCTTCTAGGACCTGGAAGGTAGGAATGGAAGCTACAAGGCAGCTGGAGAAGGGTATGCAGTGACAGAACAAGTGGTATGGCTTCAAATGGAAAGACAGTAGGTTTAGGTTAGATTTTAGGAAGAAATTCTTTATTCTGAGGGTGGTGAGACACCGGAAAATATTGCCCAGAAAAGCTGTGGCTATGCCATCCTTGGCAGTGTTCAAGACCAAGCTGGAGGGGACTGTAAACAGCCTTGTCTCGTGGCAGGTGCTCCTGCCCATGGCAGGGGGTTGGAACTAGATGATCTTTAACGTCGCTTTCAGTGCAAACCATTCTACGATTCGACGGCGGCATCCCACTGTGTCGGATGCGGGCTTAGCCCTTTTCCCTCTCAGGAATGCCCCCAGAAGGGTCTCCCACCTTGGTCCCTGAGATCTGTGCTGCCGAGTAACCCTCCAGCAAATGCTTCCTGGCGTTCAGGGCCGGCTCTGAGCCCCAGCAGCCGAGAGAGCGCCAGGCACTGCCGGCGGGGCCGCGCTGCGATCCCAGCCGTGCCCGGCAGGTGGCAGCGTCCGCCCGCGCATGGGAGCGGCTCCGTCCCGCGGGGCCGCGTGTCCTGGCGGCGGGAGGGAGCGCGGTGAGTGCGGCTGCCCCGCGCCTGATCGGCACCGCCCGCAGGCTGCGGACAGCGGTTTCCTTCTGAATGTGCCACACCTGACTTCAGCAGCTGTGGAGATATTAGCCGCCCAGAACATAGCTGTAGTTTGCAACCAAAACATCTGGCACTGTATCAGGACCACGACTATTTTTAAGCCATGTGATTCCCATTCCTACAGCAACCAGAAGAGGAGGCAGGACAGGAAAGGGGTTTGGGGGGGGAAGTGCTTCCTTAGTCCCTTACCCCCTTACTCCCCTTCATTTTCTCTCCAAAATTTCTGAAACTGCCTTCTCACCTTAACCATTTTCATGTACTTATTTATTCATGATTATCCTTAAATTCCAGGGTATTTCGAAAGATTCAGGCTTTTCTGCTGAGAACTAGTCCTTTGTAGAATGAGTGATAGGAAGTTAGGAAAATCATTAGAAAACAAGGAAGGAAACCTGATACTTTTCTTTTCCTTACTCATTTCTGCTCTCCCTCACTTCATCATGTTAGAGCAGAGCTGAGAGAGCTCCTTGGGTAGAGCATGCCAGCACGCTAAGTGGGGGGCCCACAGCTGTAGGGAACAGTCAAATTTTACCTCAAAACTGTTTTCTAAATGGAGATTTGTAGGAACAAAGCAATGCTCAGACACTGAGTCTTTCATTTCAAAGAAAAATTCTGGGGCCAGTAGGAGGGCACCACAAAAGTGAGTGTGAACCAGCCAGCGAAACAATGTTTAAGGCAGTGTAAGGCAAAGCATGAAAAACGTGGCCATTTTATGGTGGAAAATCCAAGAACAGCCTGAGACAGCAAGAGGACTCCCCGGGCAGTGCGAAAACTGGAGGCAAAGCATTTCAGCAGACTCACAGGGGAGGGTTGAGGCTCACAGGATGACCACATGGCGCCAAAATGTGAGAAGTCACTTTAGGTGTTGCCCAGATTGATTAGAAGACTCTTGAGTGCCTGCCTGGATTTGCCTGAAGCAGGTAACCATTGGGTATGTGACTTGAAAGCATTAGTAGTGAAACTGCAGCATGTGTATGTGCTTTTAATATAAGGTTTATTTACTAGGTATTGAACAGTGTCTCAGTCAAAGCTGCTTCCTCGGTAGTGCAAACCTCTGACTGCCTCACACGCAAAAAAATGGTGTAAAGTGATCCACCAATTTAGTTCTGGTAGTGCATCCACTGTGTACCAGGGAGACAATTTTGGTTTAATTGCAATTTTGTGCCTAGAAGAATGAATTAACAAGTTTGATTATTTGTACTTGATAAAATTTTAAATTGTGCAATGTTAATTCCCAGGATTTAATTCTATTAGTATAATGTAACCCTCTNTTCTTTTTTTTTTTTTTTTTTTAGTTTTACTTTCCATAGCTTCTTATCTTTCAATGTAATTTACTTAATAAAGCTTATAAGTTCAGCAGTAGTATCAACTTTGTCTTCAGCTAAATAAGAAGGAATCCAGTAGAACTATGGTAAATTTGTTCTGATTAACTTTTAGCCTGCTTTTGCTGTTTCTTTTTGTCTTTTGAAAATAAGGGCCCTATAGTAGGGTAAGCTTAATTTTGTTTTTCAACACCACACATACTACAGCTTGCCCTGCAACCTTTAAGGCATGGGCAAGGCCACTTTAACCTTTGAACATAAGCAGATGGTTTTCAGCTCCTTGGGATTTCCTAGCCTGCCACAAACAGGTCTGCAGTTGGCTGTGGATGATGTCTTGGGCATGGGTTCCCGTCTGGGTTCCTCGGGGTGCATTGGCTGAGGTTCCCAGTGGGTACACACTGCCAAGTCCACTGCTTTTTCATAATATTGCCACTCAGGAAAATTCAAAAAAGGTGAAGTAAATACCTGTGAATGCAACAGTACTGTACTTATATCTTGATAACAATAATTTGAAGCATATTCCAAGTGCTGGCAGAAAAGATGAAAGCAAACCTCGTTTAGGTATGTGAAAGAGCTGCAAGTGTTGATTGCTGGCACGAATAATGCAGTCCTATATAAATGTTTGATCTTGCAAGCTTTTGTAATGCTGTGAACAAATCTTTCTTGATGAATGATGACTCAGAACAGAGCTTTTCACTTGGCATTTGATAATTCATTTCAATCGCAGTGGAAAATAATTGTTCTATTCAAGCATACCAGGATGTACTTACTCTGTCCCTAATGAGCACATTAGAGCAGGCAACTCATCCTTGTCTGATTTTAGCACAGGCCACAAACTTTATGACTGACTCATTATTCAGTCAACTCTCAGTCCTGAAGAATAAAACTCCAACGAGTTGCAATGGTCTTATAACCGTTTTTCCCCTTTTCCTAAGTCATTCAGACATTCACTGATTTGTTGGAAGAATCTATGAATCTTTGGGAACACTACTGGTGAACCTCACATACTCTCTGTATTTTGCTTGAAAGGCTTAAAAATGGAGCAATATGATTTTGATCATTGAACAGTCTGACTAAAGAAAAATAAATCAGTTTACATTTGGTCTACAGTCAGAATGAGTCTTAACTAAAGAGTTCAAATGTAGGCAGAGTTTCCAAAAAAATAGTGGATGACTCAGAAAAACATGTCATACCAGCACTTGGTATGCTAGTATTGCCTGTGAGACAGCAGGGACCATTTAGCATTGCTTTTAGGGAGGCCTGAATCATCAACAATGTCAAAAGACATGTATCACTTGGGTAAGAAACTGCTCTGCTGAATTGGTGACCCCTATCTCACTCAGGGAATATAAGAGATGTGTGCTTTCCAGAGTATCCTTGTCGGGTTGGCTTCCACTAGGAAAGACAGAACTGGACCTTGGCGTTACCCAGCTTGTTGGGGGCAGGAAGGTGTAGTGAAAGAATGGGTCAGCCCTTGCCAAAACCAGGTTTCAGAAATATTTTTCAGAATTTTTTTTTTTTAGAAAATAGTTTCTAAATCCTACAAAATAGCAGCAGAAAAATTGGTAGGTGTATCACACAGTGAGGAAAATCTGTGTACTTAATTCTCACTGGGGCACTCTGGCTGTCTTCAGGGAAGGTGAATGAATGCACCGAAATGTCTCTATAGTAATGAAAGAAAACTCATTGTGCCACTGGAGATTGAAACTGCATGGCCCCGTGGGTAATAAATTGCTACTATTCAGGCTCATGAGCGCATCAAGCTGATGCAGAGCACTCTAATGACCATTATAACTGACTGCAGTGGAAAAGACTGTTATTTAAGTACATTTCAAAATGTACTGTAAATTGGGCAAAGGTACAGCTGCACTTATGCACTGAGACAGCCTCTGGTTTTATTAGGTCTGACAGACTGTGCTCTTTGAATTTAGGTTTTATCTATGTGAGCTGAATGCTCTTAGTATTTGTGGCCCCTGTTAGTAAGGGAAGCAAGCAAAGGGAAGTAAGGGAAGCAGCAAAGCCAGGGAGAAGGGTTCCTGTTCACAGAGGCTCCAGCTGGAGAATGCAGGTTTGCGTGAAGGCAGGGTCCAGCCACCATTCACATCACACTACTACCCTTCCCTAAAAACACCTACTTGTACATCACACCAAATGCTACCCCTCTGAAGACAGTTTTTCTGAGTGAACATAAGCAGGATCTTTGAGATCAAGAGACAGTACTTCACAGACCTTTATACAGCCACAGGGAACCAGTTTCTGTGCTTTATATGACCTTCTGGACCGCACAGGCAGCAACATTTGGGCAGCCAACACTGCAACCAATAATTTTTGCGAGCCTCATGTTCAGCACATGGGGTCAGACCTGCGCTTCCGAGGAACCAACCAATTCTCAGTTTGTTTAAAGTGTAGTAAATAAAGGCGGACATCTTAGCTAACGAATTAGCCATGGAGAAAATAAAGTGCACAAATTACAGTCAACTGCTTATAATTGTGACCTTCCTAGAGAATGACTGAGTCAGGATTAAAGAATTATTGCATGGGTGCTTGCTGACACAATTTGGTTGCTGAATGAATTTCCAGTACTTGGTGCCAATCACTCCAGTCTTTGTCAGGCAAAATGGAGACTTTTCTTTGAATGAAGCCCATGAAAGCTAGCAGAAAGACAAATGTCTAAAAGACAGAGCGGTTTTCAAAGGAGGGGCTCTATGGTCTGCATGAAGCTTGAGGTGAGGTTATCATCCATACCCCGAGGGTCTCCAGAGCATCAGTGAGTAACTCTAAAGAGAAAGGAATGAACTAAAAGGTTTTTCTCCCAATTTCTTCTGAGTTTCCAAAGATTATTGAGAAGTTGCACAGAAATAGCTCATTAATTATCAACCATTTGTTTTTCCTTTTTCATATCTATGAATAACAAGATTATTTAAGTCACCAGTCAGATGAATAAAGTTAATTAGCATTTATTAATAGGTCAATGTCTTTATTAATGTTGAAGCTGGTATAAACAATTCTAAAAAGTTTTTTTTTTCAAGTGCCACAAATCTTTCTTAGCTGTTTACTTTTCTTGGTATAATCTCTGCACCATGCCTGATTCTAGGAGAAATTCAAGGGAACAGCTGACATTATGCTGGACAGGTAGTGTGGAAAAAAGGGATCTGACCAGGCATTTTTCTTCCTAAGTTAACATTCTGCTGCATTTCTTTGATTTTTTCTCTATTTATGACCATTTTTGAAACAACTTGGAAGCATGAGAGCTGAATGTCTTGAAGCAGCTGAGAGCATTTGTGTTTAGAGATGAAGTTAAAGATCAGAAGTTTTGATGTGTAACAGCTGTAGAGGAAATAGGTGCTAAATGCTGCCAGCCTGCCCAGATTAGGCTCCTTCAGGTAGACAGCTAGCTGGAAATAGTAGCACATCTGTATGAGACAGTTCAGTGTTTGCACTGAACAAAAAATGTCTTTTGTCTTTACTCATTTCCAGTTTACAAAGGCAAAAAAACCCCTCCCAAAATCCCACAAAGGCCAAAACAACAACAAAAACAACAACAACAGAGATGCCTCCATTACCATGTAATAAAATCTCAGTCAGTTGAAGCCTTTTCCTTTATGTATTTGGAATGTTTGGCACACATTTCCCACCTTGCCCAGTGGTCACTGATTCTTCTCGAGATATTTTATTGGTCCATTGCCTCAAAATGCCTAATATTCCTATCCCTCCATTTTAGCTGGGCTAAAATCAATTTGTACCATGTTTTGATGCTTCTTTTGAACCCCTGCCATCTAGTGACTATGCTGATGGGGTAGGAGCATGATTAGGCAAAAAGAAACTCACAAGAGAAGGATTATAATTATAGTTAAAACAATTGTCAGTATTCTGTGGCACTGAGGTTTCAGTGCTGTGAGGAGTCTGTGTCAATGGATATTGTTTTATAAGTTGTGTTGTTTTAACTCACTTTGTGACCTGATTCTGAAGGAAATTTCTTAATTAACATTCTATGTATTTGACAATAAAGTTCAAAGGAATCAAGAAGTACTTAAAGTGTAGAATTAAAAATAACTCAATTTCTGAAATATCTGATACTGGTTAAATATACATTTTCTATCTACATTTAATTAAATTTCTTTTTAAAAATATCCCCTGGTTTCAAGAATTAGTTCAGTTACTACAAATACCTTGGCTCATTTAAACAGTTCTGACTATTACCATTATGAAAACTGACGTATACAATATTTATAATTTCACCTATTTTTGGTTTTCACTTAAATAAAAAATTCTTTATGCTTCTAAAATGGTGATAATAAAATAAATCACCTTACTTGTGATCTCAAGTCAGCCAGAAACTTGCAGTTGCCTGTAAGAGTAAGGCAGACAGCTAGTTATTGACTTCAGTGTGATCCCCATCAGGCTGTTGTGCACCCTTTTCTGTGAAAACAGTTTCCGATGACTCTCAGGAGCATGAAGGACTCTGAATTCAAATAGACCAAAATTAGTTGTGCTTTTTTTAAAAGAAAGGACTCAGCCTTTGCATTACACAGTCAAATAATTCTGCTGAAACCCATGAGACTCTCTGAGGGTTTTAGCTTGCTGCAGCTGAAAATTGGATCTGAGTCTGCAGGATTAGAGATTCAGGCATCATGAGCACTGAGTAAAAGCTAGAGTTGTAAGTGTGGAAATCATATACCAAAGAGCACTTTGGGCATTTCCCCTTGATGCTCCACGTTGGAAGTGCACACCTCCCTCCTCTGATTGTGGAGAGGACTGGGCCACCAGCACTTGGGTTAAATATCTAAACACACTTAATGCCAACAGTGTTAATAAGCTTCCACTTCTTGTGCAACCCTCTAGTCTTTTCCGTGTTTGCCCTAGGAGAAGGAAGGCATGCAGCTGGGAGAAGCACACCTTTCTGAAAAGGCACATGAACTGAGTGAGTCCCCAGTTAGGAGAAGTGACACCGTGATGCTCCCATCCACAGCTGCAGCCATCTGGACTGCCTGGGAACCTGTGTGGTCTCCCCAGACATGCAGAAGCTGTTGGCACAAGACTGACTTCCAGGCCACGGTTCTGAGATTAGGATATAAATACAGCTGCCACTGACTTCAGATGCTGGTGGATTGAAAGGTACAGAAGGTTAAGGCAGCAGTCAGGCAGGGGTCATTCAGTCCAGACAGGGCCACTTGCTGTTGCATAAATACAAGTAAGTTACACACTGAAACCACTCATGTAATTTTTCCAAGCACAGACAGAAGGCATCAGTGAATACCAGAAAAATCTGAAAAGTAAAATACTGGTTGGCAGCTGCTAGATGTGAAAGTGAGACACAGTTTGGGATGAGGTAGCATATTCTTGAAATTGTCACTGCTCGTGATTTGACAGCATTACAAAGGAAATAATTTTCCCAGTTTTGAAATATGCATTCGAACGTCTGTTCCATTAAACACACATCAGTATGTTGCCACCTGTTCCAGTCATGCTTGATAATGAACGGTATGCAGAGATAATACACCTGCCTGGCCTTGTAAATGTTCTGCAGGGAAAAATCAAAATTAGGTAATGTAAGTCAAATTCGGATGGATAGTCCTGTTACAGTCAGTGTTAAATCCAGTGCCCCTAATTACTTTGTTGCCTGAATTGGAAACCCTTCAAATAATGAGGGGGGGGAATAAAGCTTCTTGACAGTTAAGAGCCAAGGAATATAATTTTGTTGCAAGGTCCATCAGTTACCCACAGATGACAGCAAATCCCCGTGCAGATCAATCAGGGAGGTGATAGAAAATGGAAGCAGGTGTTGGCACACACACGCTATTCAAAGATATTGAAGCTAATGTTGACATGGCTAAAGATAAAGCAAGCAGAGCTGCGGTTGAGATCCCATTGAAATTGGTACAAATCTTCCATTTACACTGCAGGACTGTGATGTAGCTATTAAAAAAAAAGAAGGAAAAGACACCAATTAAGGACAAGAAAGGGGTTAACTTTAAGCATATACTAATGCCTTTGACTATCTGCTAAAGTACTTTAAACACCAGCTTATTTTCTATCTGAAAACTGGGACTCATATAACAGCTTCCAAAAACCTTTGTCTGAGGGAACCTCAGTCCTGCATCCACGCAGAGTAGAGGCAGGCTTGTGGTGTGCTTTAAACCTCGGGGCAGAAATTTCTGCCTAGGAAGTTTTCCTGCATAAATATATACGATATTGAAGCTGTGGGTGCCTCTGCTAGAACGACTGTGAAGTGCTGTAAATCAGCTAGAGATAAGAGGATAATATGCACATCTCACGCACTCATTTCTGCCCGTTGGGCTCTTACATGGTGTTTACTTGCAAAGAATCACTGCCAAATGAGTCTGCTCCAAACAGGCTCTTGGACTCATCTCACCATGGCTTTTCATTACCCATCACGTTTAAGGAGGGATGAGTGACTGCAAGGACTCATGGTGCAGTTTATCAAGCTTGCATGTGGCTTTTCTAGGTAGGAGCTGTGTGAAACTCGGAAACACTTCTTTGGTCTCCAATTTTTTTCTTTTGAGAAACTAGGGTTTACAACCCTGCAGCCAGCAAGTCAGTCACCCGTCTGTAAATGTCTAATGAACTTGCAGTTGCAAAGACTGCCTGTCTGTCACAAACTGGGTGGATACTACACGGCATGTAGCTCAAATGCTTTACATGTCACATGTTTATACATATATAATATATATATACAAATATATACATCTGCCATACAAGTGAATCAAGACTGGGCAGAAAATCAGGTTTTATAACTGGTTAATATTCCTTTTGCAAGCTTCTCCCCTGAGCAAGCTGTCACTGGACTGCAACAGGCCAAGCTCACTCTCCAGATATTTCAGCTAGGAGCCTCACTGATCTGACCAGAAAACGTCTATGAGCCATGTCACTGAAATCCAGCTACTGATGCAACTTTGTCTGTATTCAAGGATCACCAGTTCTGGATTCAGTAAATTATTGCTCACCAGTTAGGATGTTAAACACAGTGTTGCAGACAAATACCAGGATAATTACACAGGGAGGTTGTCATACTGTATAACTTAGGAGCTAATTTAGGCACCTAAGTCACTTAGAGAGTCTGCAAAGAAACACTGATTCCCTCAAAGGAGAATTCAAAGCTTCCAAATTAAATACCTAGGAGAGTTTAAAATAAATGATGTGAACACAGCAACTGTCCTCCGTGGTTTGTAATTCCCCTTGTACTTTAAATTGTCATGAAATTTCTCACAACCCCCTTGTATACAGCTTTTGCGTGACCTTGCAGAAGGTTGACAGACCTCCCTGGAACCCCAAAGTACAGGAAGCTGCTTGTGCTTAGTGCCCCAATGGTCATCCTTTGGTAGCAGGGGAACTCTACTATTAAATATTGTTGCACATTGATTACTGGTGTTCCCAATTGAAAATGTGGTTTTGGGTTTGTATAAAATGCCTCTGGCAGCAAGTTCCTGAATTATCCCATGATTCTGAGATGCCCAACACATTTTTAAGATGTTTTCTTATTCCAGGCTCTGGTTTGTGAGGCTCCTATACACAATTTGTGTATTACCTGTCACTCACTCACAGTATTATCCTATGAGTTTACGCTGAAGTAAGGCCTGACACATATGAGGAATTAAAAAACATTCAGCAGTGTTAATCCCTGCATTGTACTCAGTTCTTGAAAGGCCAGATCAGCGTGATACTTTTCTGACAGATGCCAATGACAGAATTTTCATTAAGTGTGATGTGGTGAGACAGGAGGCTTTCTGTTGTATAAACAGTCTTCATAAGTGTATGCAACGTGTAGAATCATAGAAAAGGGAGCTGGAAAGGACCTTAAAATGTCTCCCAGAGCAGACCAGACAGCCTGATGGGTATTTCTCTAACCTCCTCTTTAAGAACCCCACAGATGGACCTTCCCCAAGTGGGCTATTTGCTGTCTTTACCGGCCTTGACTGAGTCAATGTGCTACCTAATGTCTTGCCTGAATCTTTTTTTTGCAGCAGATAAAGCTTGTTGGTTTCTGTCTTATTCATCATGGATGCAGAAAATGTAAGGCTCCCTTCTTTGCAGCAGCCTTTTCTGAATTTGAAAACCCTTATCATGTCTCTGCTTCATTTTCTCTTCCATAGATTGCACAGTACCAATTAGTTCAATCTTTCTTTGTAGGTGGTGTTTTCTAGTTCTCTGATCATTTTCTAGTTCTCTGATCATCCTCACACTGCATAATAAAAGCTTTGTGAAAGAAAAAAAGGAATCAGAATTGTTTTACCTGTTATTACTTCAATTAATTATTCAATCATAATGCGTTTTATTTGGGTTATTGCTAGTCTAACTTTACCTTTGATGCTTAATAACGTGTACACAGATATATCCCTATGGATTTTGCTTCTGGGTTATGTTGGCTCACAGTCTTTGTGAGTTGCATTTCAAGAAATAAAAGAAGTCAACGAGTCAAACAGACATGCTCTCAGGGCTAAGAAATATAGACATCCTCTCTTTCTTGCTATGAGGTGGCTAATGCTCCCCTGATAAGACCACATACTTGTCTGAAATTTTGTATCTGCTACTAATGTACAAATCCACAGCAGAGGTGTAAACAGCTTTGGTCTGGCTGTCCTTCCTCATCCTGTTGGGCACAACCCCAGCCTCTGGGGCTTCTGCAGCTTCTGCTGCACATACCTGACATCCTGGTTATCCCTCTGGTCCCTGCTTGTTCCCACAGACCCGTGGCTGACCATGGACTCAGTGACTGCAGCATAACATGTGGGAGGGCTGAATTCAGATTACACACTGTCCTTAGTGCCAGCCTTCCTTGCCTAACAAAGCTGCCATCCAAAAAGGCTTCCTCTGGACAGGGGTTGAAGGAGGGAGTGTCCATGTACTGCCGATGATATGAAGATCCATGCTGAACTACACTCCTGAAGTGTTTCTGACCTAGCAGAAGTTTGCTTTCAATGACAAGTGACAGTCTTAACACAGTTTGCCAAATCAAAATACAAGGGTGGTTGTTATCAGAAAGAGGCTCAAGTTCTTGTCTCTTCTCATCGAGTAGCATCTAAAAAGAAAGCTACTGAAGTCCCATATAATACTGAAATAACATTACTGTATAGAATCCATACATAAAGACTTAGTGCAATGCTTTCATGGATGTGTCTTTGGGAAAATACTCTGTCTGCAATGAAGGCAAGAAGAAACTTTGAATCATGTCTACCAAAGCCAATAGACCTCAGTAAAGGAAATCATGATTCTTATTATCCCAAGTGCTATATAAAGGGATATCTGACAATCAAAGAGTTAACCCAATTGCAAAATAAAAAACTTTCCATGCAATCTTTTCCCTTAAGAGGTGCTTTCTTCATTTTCACTCAAATTCTGTAAGAAAGAAAGAAACAGAAGATAAAAGCTCCTAGAAAGCTGTGCAATTTAGGGGAGAAAGGAGAGGAACAAAACCAGAGGGGAAGAGAGGTGGAACAAAAGAAACTCACTCAGAGAAAGGAGAGCAAAGAATATCCACTAAAAAGGAGAGAAAGGCTGGCATCAAAAGGGGTTTTCAGCCTCAGAAAGCAGCCAGCAGCCAGGCACTGCAGGTGATATCACCAACAAATCCATTCTGCAGAGAGAGATACTCTTGCAGGACATGCTACTGGTGTAGGGGTTAGGAGAGAAAGTGTGATTTTTACAGGACTGAACTTCAGAGGGATTCTTTGAGCACCAGGATTCAAGCTGTTTTCCAGTTGCTGAATGAAGCTCAGTGGTCTGTTTCACCTTTTGTGTTTCTCTTTTTTGATTGACCTGTTATTTGTGGACTCCTGCTTCAGTGAGCTATAATAATTAAAAAAGATTGAGCTTTTAATTAAAGGTATAATAAATTTGGATTTTGCTCACAGAGAAAAATGTTCCATGTGGGAAGTTGATATTTTTATGTAAGAATATAATGTCTCTGCTGGAACACCCTTTTGAGGGAGACAATACTAAAGAAATGGGATATGATCAGAATTTTGTGGACTGCTCTAGTCTCCTTTTTCCCCCCATAAAATAAATTATGCATTAACATCTTTGAGTTCCCTAGGTCATCTAACTCCTAATATCCCCCAAAGGATGCTCAGCATCCTAATGCACCCAAAAGTGATGTCACATCTGTGAATCACTGTCACAAGAATTAATTATTCATAATCTGTCACACATGTGCTTTCTTTTGTTACTGTTGGCCTTGCCCCTGCACAGGCACTGTTCCGAGGCCTGACCATTTCCTGTTTGGAAGGAGTGTGCCTTTGGCATGCACTTGCAGGAGCCTGGAGACCCAGTGCCCGGTGTCACCAGGAGGGGAGCAGGGCAGCAGGGGCAGCACCCAGCAAGCCCAGTGCCTCCCTCCAGCCCTTGCCAGGTTCCACCCCAGCACGTCTGCTCTCCAGTGCCAATCCATGTGCGAGCAAAAACACAGAGCAAATGTGCAGAGGAGGAGATTTTGTTTTCCCATAGCCATTCATCCCTATGAACGTTCCCCATTTCCAAGCTCAGTTCTTCAGAGAGGTTCACAGTCGCTCTGTGAGCTGCAGAAGGAATAAAACCAACTGGCAAGGCCAGGTTGGATGGGAGTCTGAGCAACCTGGCCTAGTGGAAGTGTCCCTGCCCATGGCAGGGGGGTTGGGACTGGATGATCTTTAAAGTCCCTTCCAACCCAAACCATTCTATGACTGTATGACTTTCCAGTGGATGTGTTTCTGTTGCTTGAGTAATTTTTTTCAACAGGACAGTTGTTCCCCTTCAGCACTTAGTGGCTCCTTTAGTTAGAACTAATCCCAGTTGTTATAAGATTAATCCCATTCTCCCTCGAAGCCCTCCTTCCACAGTGGAGTTGGTGGTAAAATGTGGGGTGGTGCTGTGCACGATTTCCCAGTTGGATCTATGAGCATTGGAAGCGGGTAGAGAAACAATGCAATTGCTCGAGCCTGGTCACATATCTCTGCCACTGACTATTTTACAAAAAGAGAAGAAATGAATTCACTTAGGAAGCCACTGCTTCTCTTTCAGATTTGACTGTTTGAAAGTCATGGAGAGTGGAATGGCAAAGCAAACAGACATGCACAAACTGGCTAGTTTTTGTAAGAAACCAAGATAGAATATGTGCTTAAAGTATCTTCAGGTACTGCACTGACCTTGAGCTCTTTCACTTCATTAATTCTGTGATTTTATCACCACATTTTCCAATTAAAAAAAATTCTCTTCCCCCTTCCTGCGAAAAAATTCCTGTCCCTCCCTCTCCAACCTCTCTCCAATCTCCCCCTTTCTTTCAACTCTCATAATCCTTGGCATGACAATGCGTAAGGAAACATTTTCAGACAAAAGTCTGGTATTTTAATTTTGATAACCTTCCTGAGCAGAGAGGTTTGTGTGGGATGGAGATTAATGAAAGCCAGGCACAATGCGCCCTTGTCACCAGGTAGAGTAAGAAGCAGATAACCCTCAGGGAAGCAAGTGGTTCAGAAGGGGAGTAAGTAATAACACATTTTAATTTTTCATGCATCCCTACCCACTCTTTAATGGAAGGAGAACCCAAACTGTAAGCAAAGAGAATATGGAAAAAAATCAGCAGCCTAACCTTTGGATGGGCTGAGAGGAGAAGGGGCCTGGAGGGGTCCTGCCAGCAGCAATAATTGGGACCGACCCTTGCCTGCTGTAGCAAGTAGATGTTTTTTTCTGCACATTTTTATCACCTATCCTAAGGAGCCAAGTAAGCTCCACAGTCCCACAATCCCCAAATCCATGTTGTGCCCACTGTTGTGGGTAGCAGAGGCAGAGAGGGGAGGAGAGATGACAGTGGGGCAGAGCCCTGGGCAGTTCTTGCGGGGTTGGCAGGGCTCTGTGAGGCACTATGGATTAAGAACCAGGGCCCAGGAACGGCCCAGCCAGGGCTGCCCATGCTTGGCCAAGATGGGCAGCTCGCCTGCCTGGCAGAAGGAGATTCCCTGCTCCCTAGGGACGCCTTTCCTTGCCATATCCTATTCAGCTGGCAAGGATTGCCTCAAGCCCCGAGAGTTGCTGAGGAACCTACTCATTTTCCTCTCAGCCCCAGTGCTCATCATAAAGCACTAAACCCATGTCACAAGCAGATCCTTCAGCAGGAAGCCTCTCCTGAAGACTTGCACAGCCTTTCCTGATATGTGGAGGTAGCTACCTGCTGCTATTCACCACTGCATTTCCCAGTAAGACATTTGCCAGGGAGTCCACCCCTGGCAAGGCACAGCCCAGGTATGTTTCTACAAATAGGACAGGGCAGGAGAAGTGTAGGAAGGGATACTCCTGCTTGATGGGGGTGGAAGCTGAGCTATGTCTTCAGGACAGCTGCATACACAGCTACCCTGGCCCCCCATTCCCTCCCTCATAGACTATTCATCTCACAAGTGACTACCAGCAAGAGATGGTGTAGGTGTGGCCAGAAAAATGAAGATTTAGCTACTTTCTGGTGTTTTAACCATAAAGTTAAACCTCTCTCTGAAAAGTTGCCCTTGATTCTACACTGTGATGAGACTTGGATAAACCTATAGTACATTTTATAGTTGGATTATTTTTAAGTCTTTGAGTATAGCTGTTGGCCTTAGCTAATCTCCCATCACCTCACTCAAATTGTATTAGAATGAGAAAGTACCGAAGTAGTCATGGATAAGTAGGTCACTTCTTGACTTTTTGTCTCATGAAACAAACTTCTAAAAATAATTTCTGAAATGTTTCTTGAGTGATGACAATGCTCTGTCAAAGGGTTTGAGAACCAGTACTTTCTGAATAAGTATGTAGCTCAAGAGAGTTGCTAGAATGAGGAGGGCAGGAAAAAGGCTGCCTGGAAGCACAGAGGAGACAGGGTGAATGTTTGAAAACATGCAACTGCAGTACATGTACATAATAAAAATGATAAACTGAAATTAAAAAATGATTAATTCACATGGGAGAGCTTGAAGCTGTTGCCCATCATGATGCCTTCCTGTCACTGTTTGCATGAGGAAGCTGCAAGAGTGAAAGCAGAAATGAAAATGGCATGGCCAGACTGCAATTTCCCATTCAGTTCAGTGCAGCTGGTGGAGCTGGGCTTCTGAGAGAAAGGACAGCATTTCGACAGTGACAGGGACCACCCCGACATACAGCACTGAATTTGAGTAAGAATTATTGAGTAGGTCAAACAATTTGGGGATCAGTCAGTTTCCCTTAGTTATGAGTTCAAGTATGAGCCTTTCAGTTACCATAAGGTCCAGAGAGCAGCTCACTTGTCAGCCCTGTCACTTTTACGTTTGTTGTTTTCCTACAGCCCAGACCTGCGCAACCAACTCCATCTGCATTTGGTGACAGTCACCTCAGGACTCTCCCCTTCCCGGCTGTGTGGCAGGTCTGTCCTTGAGTGCCAGCTCCTTGCCTGCAGTCTCACTCTGGCTGCAGCTCAAACAAGTTTTGACATCTCAGGTTGAGGTTTTTTACTTTTAACTGTAGACATGCATTGACCCCTCTTTTACCTGTCTGCTTGGTGCTTTGTCGACCTTGTGTGTTCAGTTTGCTGAAACTGTGGCTGGGTTTGAGCAGTTACAGCCTAACCAGAAAGCTCAAGAAACTGCTTATTTCCACCCACGCACATGAATAGTCATGACAGACAAAAAATGATTCAACTCATTTCACCTTCTAATAAACAAAAGCAACACCTGTGTCACAGACCCAGGTTACATTTATCCTGTTTTCCACAAGCTTTTTTCAGCATCAGAGCTTCAGGGGCAGTGCAGACACATTCTGGGAAGACTGCATCTCATTTTGGAAATTTTGCCATGTTCTGGATTCCCCTCAGACTCCTTATATCCAAAATATGATAAACCATCAAAGAATTCGTCTTGCAGCAGCAGACATTTTCCTGACCATGTGTTTTTGAGGGAAGCTTCTGCTCTGCTCATTTGTAACCCTTTGGTTGTACTTAGGCTAGTGTATTGATCTGTTTTGTAACAACATGGGTTTGTAGAAGATCTTGTGCATAGGTATCAAAATTGTCTCCTGTGACTACTGGCTACAACGAAAAGCACTGCAGAAAGAAATAAATCTCACCCTAGCTGTAGTAAGTGTTGTCCCTGCTCTTCCTTTTAAGGCCTGTTTCCCAGCTTCACTTTTCTCAGGAATCTTTTTCTGATTTGCAGCTGAAGTTTGCTCATAGGCAGGGTGTCCCTTTTGGTTTTTACCAGCTTCATCTATTCCTTTTCACAGTTTTTCTGCCTCCCTCGTGCTGGATTGATCGACAGAGGGCAATAGTATCTCACTCCAGCTTCCAGTCCTCTTCCTGCTCCTCTTTCCCCTCCCCTTTGAGTGTCTGCATGATACATCTGCTTCTCCTACTTCCAAATTTTCATCTTTGACCAGTGAAGCAGGGTGCCTCCAGCAGTTACGGGGGGCACAAGAATAGGTGACTTTCTGCAAACGCTGGCACAGTGCTCAGCCAAAGGGCTTCTCTGTGCCCAGGGCAGCGGCGGTGCTGAATGTTGACACAGACTCTGAAAGCGATTCCACAAATCACAGTCTGAGGGTTGTTAAAAACCCATGCAGCCATTTTTTTCTACAGAAGTCCTCGACCTAAAACTTGCAGGAGGGGTAGACAGCAACCTCCTGGGCCAGCCCTGGTGCTCAGCATTCCTGCTGCCAGGGCATGCCTCTGCCTGTACACTAGGCAGATGCTGAGGATGCTGCCGGTAACGATTCCAAAATCTGCGATCATGGATCCGTTGTCCAAGGACTGCAGTGAGCTGATGGTCAGCAGACTTAGGTTCCATCCATCCACACAGGCATCCACTGGAAAATACACAGGGCTCCCCAAAGAGGAAAGGATTGAAAAGAACTCTCTCTCTCTCTGAGGTTTAACCCCTACTGGAAGTTGCTGCTCCCATTTAATTTTCAGTCAAATACCTGCACTTGTCTGGAAACAGTTTGTCATATGAATATACTTCTCTTCCTTCTGGGTGAAATTGAGGAAGTATTTGCTTATATGTACAACTGTCTCCCTGGAATGGGAAAAATCAATGGTGAGTATAAAAATCACTGTATGTTCTAGCCAAAAGTCAGTACTACTCCTACGGGAAAATATGTTAGGGATTCTACAGTGCAAGTACTTTTTTGAGCTAGACTGCAGCTTTAAGCCCTGGACTTAGAAAATCTTTCTCTGTTCATGTTATGGACTGTGAGTTGCCTGACTGAAGCTGCTCAGGGCTGTTTGTGCTTCAGGACACTGAGCAGGCAGGGAAGGCTTTGAGGGGCAGGGGGTTCACACAGCCAGCAATGGGCTGTATCTACGCTCCCTCAAGGGCAGACAAGGGAACAATAACTCTGCCTCTGTGATAAAGATCTGTTTGTCTAAGGATGCACCTCTGCGGTCTTCTGGCTGACAGATTTTCTCTGCTCAGACTCCAGGAGAGCTGAAGGGCAGCTACTTCTCAGCATCTGGGTACATGATTAGCATGGTATTTACTACAATGAATATAGGCTGCCATGCAGCCATTTTATACCTTTAGCCTGGACTTGTCCTTCTAAGAACAGGAGAGAGGCCATAGGAGGTCAGTCTAGAGCTTCATCTAGCCCAGCATCCTGGCTCTGCTCCTGCCTATTGGACAATTCACAGGGAATGTGTGTAAGGGAAAGGGCCAGTATGAAATGACTCACATCTGACGATGAACATCAGACAATGTTCAGGCACTTTCTGGCAAGGCTGTTATGTCCAAACTGTCGTATTTAATAATAACTGAATGTCAATGAACAAGTCTAAATATTTTTGAACAAATATATACCATTGAGTTCAACATCCTCTGACAGTAAGTTGTACAGTTTTCCTTAGAGTCACAAATCATCTTTTCACTGCTATTCTCTTACTACAGAAAGCTAATGATATCTTACTGTATCTTCCCTGAAGTCCACAATGCTAGCTTGCAGGAGACCAGAGGTAACATTTTGCCCATTTTCCATTTTACAAACCAGTTTCCTCTGTGGCTGCTACCTGTCTTGCCTTGCATCTGCCCTTCACTGCATCATTGCCAGATTTCATGCATGTGACTGAATATTCCCATATTCTTTCTTCCCTTTCTGAGGTGACAGTGTCTGCCAGCCCTTGGGAGGAATCCACCCACCACGTGTGTGCCAGCATCCATGGAAACTCTCTAGGGAGAGATGGCTTGCAGTTTTCTTTTATGGCTATCTGTAGAGGTTTGAGAGCAAACCAGTGAGAGACTCCAAGTCAGAAATACAATTTAATAGGGAAAAGTAAAAATAAATGCAATAGTACGAAGAAGGGAAGAAATAACACTGACAGAGTCAGGCTACAACCTGGCACCCTGTCAGTCAGGATGTTGGTAGCAGTCCAGATGAAGTGGTCCTGTTGAAGCAGTGATCCTGTAGAAAAGAGTCTGGTCTTCACCTGACGGTCCAGTGGTGTAGCTCTAGTCCTCCAGGAGTCCCGTAGGTAGGGGCTGTCTGTGCTATTCCAAACCTCTGATTATACACAGATGGGAACTCTCAGCTCCTCCTCCTGGGCGGAGCCTCTCACAATGGGATGGTGACTCATGAGGCAAGGCATTGATGGGCCCATTAACAGGAGATAGCCCCTGGAGGGAGTTATCAAGGGTGAGTCATGGTAGCAGATAACAAACACTGCCCCACCTGTTTATGAAGATGGTGATAGAGTACATGCTTTTGGTTACATCTTATATTGTAACCTAGGACACTATCATTGTTCAGATGGAGTTTCCCTGCAATTCGTGTTGAGCTTGATTATACTGGAGTAGAAGAAATCAGCTTCCCCAGCAATCTGAAAGCAGCAAGGCACAGAAAAGAACCCTCAGCTCTGCCCAACAATTTAAGAAGCATTGAAAGACCAATCGATTGGCAACCTAACATTTCTGAGGCTTTTTCTTGCACTTTTTGGAGAGATTTCACAGTTCCTCACCTTGATGCAGGTGAACTCTGAAGATGTTAAGTGACTAAGGCTGCCATTTTTGGTCAATAAAAAGGGTGTTTATTTGTCTTCTTGACAAATGCACATCAGCAGCCTCATTATTAGAAAAGAAAAAAGGTGGACCTGATAGTCATGGGGTACTCATGTTATATATAATTCTCTCATTACTGTTGGCCTTAAAATACTTCAGCATGACAAGATTAGAGCCAGTGTCATCCTTTTTTATTTAAAATTAATTTACACAAAATAATGTTCTTCGTGCTCCATTTCTTCCAATTCCCTCTCTTTTTCTCCCCTGTTCATTTTTCTTTGTAAGTTCAAAGTTAATCCGTTCACCAATGTCTCCCCTTTTCACAGTCCCACATTTCACCTTTGCAAAACACAGCAAAAAGCCAGCCATTTATTCTGCTTGCTGTTTGTAGCTCTTTGTTGCAATTAAAAATAGGACTTTGCAAATTGAGTTGCGCAGTCATTCAGCAGATGTTATTCAAAACTTTTGCAGAGACAGAAAAAAGTTGTTGATCTTCACTGTTTGGTTTTTGTTTCCTCTAGCACCAGTGTTACCTACCCTTCTAGGACAAGTATGTATCACAGCATGTTTTTCTTTGTACCATTTTTACCCTTCCTTGACCCCACTGACCTTTTTCAGCTGGCTCAGAGTGGCTTTCGAGGCAAGTCTGTAACTCTGATGGGTGGGACTCTGGCATGTGGTTTAGCTCCTGTAGGCCTAATGTGGGGGTGGGACAGTAAATGGATGGTGGGATGTGGAACACTGCATTAGATCATACACACTTCACTCAGTAGCTGGGACTGGCTGAAGCTGCCCTGCCCCAAGGCCAGCTGAGAACCTCCCTCTCTTGGCTTTTAATTGCCTAACCACTACTGCAGAAAAATGGTTTTACCAAACCCCCACATTTTCTGACTCTTTGTGTCCTTCCTTCCCACTCAGAAGCTGATCCCGTCTGCTTAGGGAGCAATGCCTGCTCCCACACATCCAAGTGCCCTCAGGAAAAAAAGTCACAGTAAAATCTTCAGCAGACTCTGCACACACAGCTAGAGACAGTGAGAGTAATAGTTTTAGGTGTCCCTAAACTCCTGTGTGTTAGTGAGCATCACAAGCGCTCACCCTTTGCCAGCCCATTAACACACTGCAACGATGGGGTCTTCAGCCCTCTGAAAATCTCGTATAAAAATTAGAGATTTCACAATAAACCTCCATGTTTCTGACAGAAATACCATTGGCTCTTGTTATAAAAATAACATACACCCCAAGCATTTAACACAAAGAAATTCATGTCCAGAAACACAGGTAATGAGGCAGCCAAGCATGACTGGTGTTGAGTGTAACAGAAGTTAGTGCTGAAGCTGTATGGGTAATATATTAATTCATACGTATATGGCTGATTATGTATTATTACAACAGTTAAGGAATATTGCCAGTGGAATACAATGTTATGACAATGTAATGTTCTCTAAACTACCCTCTTGGCAGATATAAAAAATAAATGGAAAATCTGGAGACAAAAAGGCCATGAGTTGCAGAGTGAATGAGTTTGGCCCACCTTCCTTGCTAACTTAGAACAGTTGGCTCTGGTATGTGATGCTGGATCACTTGCTCGTGCAATAACATCACCAGTCTGTGACAACCATTTAACAACCATCCATAGTCCCAGTCACAGTAACTTGCACCATCACTACCCCAAAGAGCAAAACTAGCTGCAGTTAACAAGGATGTTTCCTTTTTAATTTTTTTTTTTTTAATGTGAGATGTTTTGGTTCACTAAAGCAGGAATTAAAAACAAAAGAAACACCTTACTGTGGGTTTTGCTGTGGTCATATTAAATAATCATATTTAAAAATGAACCACATGCATTTGCCAAGTGTTATGTTTAAATAACCAGTGCTCCAAAACGCATTAATTATCAGGATTATGTGAACCTGAAACTGTCATCACGGCCCAGCACAGCCCCTCAAGGGTCAAGGCTGCTTGGCAAGTGTGAGAAAAGCCACCACTGTGAGCCAGAGATGGGTCTGTAGCACTGAAGAAAACTAGGCACAGCTGGACAGGCTTATCCTTTTGTGTTAGGTCTGTGCCCAGATGTTTGAATGGATGACAGCTCTGAAGATGCTTCAAGGAAAGGAAAAAGGAAATAAAGAATAATTGCCTTGAGGTTTTGCTACCTACTCAACACTTCCTCACCTGAGCTAAACCAGTAATGTCTGTAGAAACCGCATAGCACAGAGTGAGGCTGATTTACACCAGGCACAAAACTGGCTGTTAAAATCCTTGTGTCCTAGAAAATGCCTTCTCTTAACTAGCTCAATTTACACAGACAGGTGAGTGTATCATGGTAGAGAGTGGATGTAGGAAAGCAGCAATGAGCCCCTACTGGCTTCTAACAGCAGCATTATCTTAATAGTTATTAAATGAGGTGAAAATAAGCTGAAGAGAAGCATGAGAGGAAAATTCAGGGGCAAGTGGCAGAGCTCAGTGAGCTGGATCATTAAGATGCTGCAAGAGATAGAGGACAAACATCTGCAAATCACAAACACACTCGCCAGCTCAGAACTGCAGAGAAGTTTGCCAGTTTCTCTACTCTCCTGCTCTCAGACAGAGTTCCTTTAAAATAAAATCATTATAAAACCTTCCAAGAAGGCCAGTGCAAAAGAAAAACTATTCCAAGGCCTTGCTTAGGTAGAGCTATACCTTTTAACAGCTTAACAATGACATAGTCTGGTGGACAGTTACATTCTGTGCTTAAGGAAAACTCTTATGCTACAAAGGGACCTCAAAAAAAAAAAAAAAAAAGCAAGATCCAATTTTCAGGATCTCCAAGTGGCAAAAGAAATTGCATAGATATTATGTATTTTTACAAATCAATTTTCCTCTCTCTTATTTGTTTTATCCTTAGTGTGCAATTTAGATGTGTCTAATAGACAGCAAGGCTGCATGAGAGCACTGCTACAGAAGGCTCCTGAGTGGGCTAAGCTAAGTGCTTAAATCCTTTAGCACTAAGTGCTGCTGAGTTCTGCAATTGGGCTGACAAGGTTGGTACCATTAACTCAAATCATTTGTCCCATGGCATTTTAGGCAAAGTTCCCTTTGGAAGCTCTCTGGCTCTTTTTTTTTACCCCAAGACTCCAGTCTCAGATAAAAGTCTGTGTCTTCCTGGCTGGTTTTGCAGATGAGTCAGTCATTGCCTCATGAGTGTGTGCTTGCACCAGGTCATCAGGATTTATGGTGTGATCCTCCTTTTAAGGTGTGTCCACCTTTCCCATGGCTCTCTCCTAAGACTCTCTCCTAAGATGGATCAGTACATTCATACAGGAAAGGAATAACCTACTCTTGCTGGATAGTAACTTCACCTCACTGCACAGGTCACTTGCAATACTCCTGTCACTATTACACAGCAATATTTGCACGTTAAATACACACCAGCACCCCTTTTGTTTCAGCTCAGGAACCAGCTCCAGAAGATGTGGTATCTCTGAGCCCTGGGGAGCGGGAAGGGAGGCAAGTGTGTGGTGTGCATGAAACACATGGCTCAAGGGGTTTTGCTGCCTGGAATTTCTTGTCTTTAAACTTAACTTCACCTGGTCAGAGAAGCTGCTTCACTTGGTGGTGTGAAGGTGGGAGAAGAGAGGCAGATGCTTCATCTTAATCAGCCCTTTTCACCCTTCTGCTCTGGATGGCAGACCTGAAATAATGGCAAAGAAACCTTCTGCTGTGACTTAGACCATCCTGTTGGCTTTCAGTAGAGAGTTGTGTCCATTCCTTCCCCAAAGGAATGTGGCAACCCCTCCCAGAGAGTATCCCTTGTGCTAACACAGCAAGCGGAGAAGGCACACAAGGCTGTGTGCTGTGAGGGGAAAGCTGTGATCCGAGTACAACCAGTGGCCATTCTGTGGCTTCCAGCTGACCTATGGTCTGAACATCCCCACAGTATGGGCTGTGCTCTCAAAAGTTGTCTTCAACAGAGGTGAGTTGCACTCTGAGAAAAGCCTGAAGCATAATGCTCTGAGGGCTGTGTTTTGAACTGTTTGAGAAGCCTGTGTTTTGAACAGCCTCCGAAGACACCACTGAAACCCAAAACTTTGCCAGTGTAGTCATGTCCAAGTTGAACCCAGTTTGTACAGCCTCTTGATACAGGATCAAATTTGCCAAATCAGACACCAAGCTGTGTGAATTATCATGACTAAATTCCATCCACACATACGGGAATTTTTCTATTATGAACAGCCAGCTTCTTTTTCTCTCTCTGCAATTAGCTAGGAACAATCAGTCTTCCTGATGGCCCTCTAAAAACTGAAAAGATCAAATATATTCAAACCGTTTAAAAAATTGCATGTCCTTAAGAACAAAAATGAGAGGTTATGACACTGCTGTAGGCTTGCAGTCAGTTGATATGAAAGCAAGTTGTTTTAAAGGACTTGCAGCTGCCTATTAACAATAAGTAAGAAGTCTTGGGGAGATGGGACCGGAGGTGGTCCGGAAAAAGAGGAGAAAGACGCCAAGCAAAAGCATTTTCACTCCCTCACTTGCGAGAAACAGGCTGACAGCAATGATTTTAAAATGTCTAACAAAGAGGTAGAGTGTTTTAAAAGTGCTTTCAAAATTTTTCCTAACAGTGACTCTTCCAGTCTCTAGAATTATTGTGGTCTGCTTTTAACCAGAAAGTGTTGGTGGTGTGGTGAAAGTGTTTGAAATACCCCAGGAAAGCATTTAAACACAGACCAAATTTTAAGCCAGGATGAGGCTATATCGAACTCTATGGAGCACATTTGTGCTACTCAGTGGTGCGGAGACTCAAGGTTTCTGCAGAAAAGTTGTCAGTGTATCATGGAAAAGATAATTCTGTTTTCTAAGCTAGAACTATTACCTCTGCCTGGGATGTCTGTGTGCCATGTAGACATACATACACAGCATTTTCTCTGCAGACTTATTCTAATTTGTATCTTGATACTTCTTGAGAAGGGTCCCCACGTTTTTTTCTAATGATCTGAGTGGTTGTAGAGGAGTTAAAAATTGTGTGTCACTTGTGAAGAATAAATTCCTGTGGCTATATTTGAAAATCACTTTGCATGAATACTTCTGCTTTAGACCTGAAGAAGGCCGTGTTTGATTTTTCAAAGAAATTATATTGGTTTCATAAAACCCATTACTTTTTCCTACCAACTTTCTCACCCAGTGTAATACGGGAATAACCTGTACTGTAGAGGAAAGAAACTTAGCATAAATATCCATGTATTTTATATATTAGAAAGACATGGTATTTTCATGAATGGACAAATTTGCTACATTTTAACTGATAGGGGTGGGTGGGCTTACGAGTGGAGGCTGAAAATGCCAAAGAGCTGCCTCAGGAAATGGTGGTGGACAATGAGGGACATTACAGTAAATGACTGCAAACAACCTGGCTGTCGTGGGTTGACCCTGAGTCTGATGGACAGATCTCTTGACCAGTCACGCTTCTCGAAATTTCCATATTTAAGCCAGTGGAGAAATAGGAAGTGCCCCTTTTTTTTTTCGATCTGAAGCTCCCGGCGGGGAAGGGAGGGGAATTTGGCCGGGGCTCCGCTCTTCGGAGCGGCCCCGGGCCTCCCCCGGCCCCGGCGGGCCCCGGGCCTCCCCGGGTGCCTGCGGGAGAGCTCCCCCCGGGCAGCTGAGGAGCGGCCGTGATGGCTGCAGAACTGAATCCACTTGAAGCGACTGCTGGGGAGCCCTTCCCCC
>VZRV01006488.1:38855-75548 GCA_013398115.1 Falcunculus frontatus | reverse complement strand
TTTTAAGAATTGTGAATGCTGACCAAAAATCCCATGTTTTGTTATTATTTGTGCTGGAGGGAGTAGGGGGGGGGGATGCTGGAGAAAATGGGGTTTTTTTTGTCTTAATCTCTTATTTTATTTTACTCTTAACTCTATTAGTAATAAACTTTCTTTCATATTCTTGAAGTTTGAGCCTGTTTTGCATTTCTTCAAATCTCCTATCTCACAGAAAGTAAGAAATGCGAACTAATCCACTACACTGGCTAAGAGAAACCAGTTGTTTCACAAAGCCAGGGCTGGGCAGAGAGCCACAGGAACCACACATTCTCCTGGATCACCTTGTGTTTCAATGGCAACAACAACAGAAAAAGGCCATCATTGGCAAGCACCTGACACAGATTAAAAATATAGATCGGTTTTCAATTATTTTCAGGAAATTAACATTCAAAATGAGCTAGTTTGACTACATGCCATGGAAAGCCCAAATGCATTTCTAACCCAAATCAAAAAATCTGTATCAATCAAAACGACGTGGAGGGGAAAGAAATCGGTCATGGTGGCATCCATCAGAACCTCAGGGTTGTAGTGACTGATCTGAATGGCTCTGGATAAAGCTATTAGTTGATTTTGTTATTAGTTGATTCAGGGCCTTTTTAATATTATGGATTTCCTAAAAACAAAACATTATGTTAACCCTTCATTTTGCATTATAAATATAAACTAAAGTCTGGTAAGGCCTGTGACAGCATTTGCAGCACTGTCAGAACATATGGATTAACCGTGGGATGTGGGGGAAAGAAAAGAGGAAGAGCTATTTCTGGGTGACAAAGAAGGTTATTCCAGTATTCCCTTTCTACCCAGTGTGCCAGGGAGAAGAAAATAGATTCAGGCCATGTTCTTCATTGAAGTCTTCACATGAATTCCCATGCTCAGTTTAGTAATGAGACTTTCCACAAAAACCCTCACTAACATTCTCTTTTTGGGGTGGCTGATGATAAGAAATCCAGAACTGGCTAGGGAAAAGCACTGCACCATGCAGCAGAGCTGAGATTGCTACCTAAGAAATACATTTGCTTTCTCTTTTTTGACCAAATTGTTTACAGCTGAAGAGCTCATTTTACTTGTATTTTTCTGTGAAGCAGATAATATTCAATCACCTGCTGAGTTATAGTCTAAAGAACAGTAGGTCTTCATTACCCAGGGTGGTGAACTCAATTGTCTCATGCAAAGGAGTTGAACACCCGTTGACTGTAGCAAGCTCAGTTCAGACAATGCTGGAAAATGGTCTTTGTTTTACAGGAATTGAAAAGTGATCAAACTCTTGACTATTATAATGCATTCTCATGAATTTCTGTCATGCTGCAGTCTCCCATTGCAAATACTTGTTTTGTCAATTATCTCAACTGGAATAACACAGGAATGGCTCAGATGTGGCAAATGAGGTTAACTTCTCTTATTTATTTTGAAAATGCTTTAAACTAGCCTACTCATTTTTCTCTAGAAATCACAGGTAGAATGTGTTCTTTCTCAATAAACTTTCAACCTTTACACTCATGTTTTCAGTGAATATTATTTCAGTTGGGGAACAGCAAGATATGTATGCAGCTCACTACTACAGAAAGAATATGACATTTTTCCTTCACATCTCTTCCGTCTCTTCCAATGAACCTTCATACTACCAGTGATGATGAATAATATATTAATTTAGGAAAAAAATAATATCTAAAATATTTAGATCCCTTGTTACGCATTATAGGTCCAAGGCGATGAATTAAATATTGCATTTTGAGGTATTATGCTGGCTCCTGGCAGGGCAGGATGTCTCAGTTAAGATTTTGCCCTACTCTGTATTGATCTAGCTGTGAAACTTTACCTGCTTTGGTAAGCATCTATTTTTGTTCAGTGCTAGCAGCTTAGATACCAGTTCTAAGTTTTCCCACCAGTAGTTTGGATTATTCTTCAGAAGAACTATAGCACTGAGAACAAGAAGTTTCAGACATTGGAGTCCTCTGGAGCTGAAAGCTATTTTGCTTGTATTCCCTGAACCCTGATACTCATGGTTCTTTCCTCTCCAATGGCAACAGAAGCACTTCCTCTGAGCTGCACCTACCTTACTGCCTGAGTTTTAGAGCTGAGAGGATCTCTGTAGCCACAGAGGTACTGCTTGAGCCTCTAACACATTTTCAGGCATTCCTACATCATCTTCCATGGTTGCTGCCTGAAAAACGAAGCCCAGTACACATGTGAGTACAATTGTAGTTGTGGTTGAATAGCAAAAAAGGAAGAAAAACCAAGTTACCCATATATAAATGGTATACAGGTATATAATAATATACTATATGTATTATATACATGTATACAAAACATGTAACTTTATATAATAATATAGATTTATTGTATATTCGATGGTGTATATAATATACTATATACTATTGATGCCTGAAGTGGCTACCTAGAAACAGACTAGACAGGAGTAAGGGAATAAAGGTGGTATTTATTTGAAAGGCCTTCAAAGGTTCACCCTGGGGAGCCCAGAGACTACTGCCAGCATGGACCCCAGGATGGATGAGAAGTTACACTTGTTATGCATGAAATCGTGAAATTGGCTTTCACATGTTTAATTGTCCAGTGATCAAATTAAGAGCTGTTAAAGTTATTAATTGTGTGAGTGTGAACTGTTGAATGTTTCCCCAAGTTAGAAAGTTTATTCCCTGTTAATTCCCTAATGTACCAGTTATGTTTACTAGTTCAAGTGACATTTTAAAGTTGTAAAAAAATCCTTTTAACCCATGTCCAAGTTAAATCTTCCCCAGCGAAAGCAGACCTTTATAAGTGGCCCAAAGGCTAAGGTTAGCACCTGGCCATTACCCTGTCACTGGGCTCCATGGCAACGTGGAATTTGAATGAGGACTTTTCCCGCCTTTGAAGCCGATGACATCATCCAAAGACGTTCCCCCAGACGGCAGCGAGCCATTGGCTGGTGGACATTACCTCATTTCCCAATCCACCAATCACCTCGTGCCTTGGAGGCGGGACAGAGGGCTGTCAGGGGAGGGGCCAAGGGGGTATAAAAGCTCTTGCATGAGCTGCACACCTTTTTCACCTCGGACTACCTCTGGAAAGGGCCTGGCGCTGCGGTCCCCAGGCCTGCCTCTCTTTTAAGAGACTTTGTTAAGAGACTTAGCTTGGGACTAGCCTAAGCTAACCCAGCATCGTGAGATCTCTGCTCTGGGCCCATAGCCTGTTTGGCTACAAGGGTCTCTGATCGCTGTGAACCTGGTTAAGTTTATTTTTTTAAGGAATTTGGCTGTTTTGTATTCTAAATTATTTTTCTTTAATAAATTGCATTTCTTTTAATTTAAACCAAGAGTTGCCTCATTCCTGACAACACTTTTATAGGTTTGGTCCATTTGCATATCAGCATGAATTTGCCAATTAAAACTTTAGCTACTGATGGAAGTTCTCTAAGCTCAGCCCCCCTTCTCCAAGATGTTGGTTTATACATTGCTGGGCCCAGGACAGCCTAGGTGTCCTTAGAGGGCAAACCTAGAGACTTTGTTATGTCTGTCTTAACATGACAGAGCAGCAGCAGCAGTCTGTAAGACACTTCAGAGTTTTACAGTAGGCAACACAGAATATAAAAGCTAAAACTCAAGGCATCACTATGTATTACATATTACAATCATGGAATAAGTTGTTATTATTACTATTTGGATAACTGTTCTCTAGAGATCCTGTCTTGACCTGCAAAAACTTCAGAGTAAGGACACCATTTGCAGATGTGATTGGAAGGGCACAGGTAAAATGAGCAGCTGGTCCTGGTGATTTTATTTGCAATGTCATGGATAGCATTTGCCAGAAAATATCAGGAGATGCATTGTATTTCATGTGTGTTTTGCCTTAGGCCATATCTATGGAAGTGATCACTAGTGTACATGCAATTAATTTTTTTAAGGGGTGACAATTTGTAGTACCAGGGAGAAAACTGTGTTAACACTGAGGGACTAGGATAGAAGAAAAATGACTGACAGAAAGACAGCTCTTTTCCTGGCAGTGCAGGGCCACAGTCAGTGCTTGCTAACAGTCTCCAAACTACATAGGGAAGATTTTGTCAACACAGTGTCAAAGCAGTGTCTTCTGGGACAAAAGTGCTTTATTTATGGGGACAAAAGGATCTCTTTTCTCTTAATATGGAAGAAGCAAGGACAACTAAATCAGAGCTCTGTTTTGAAAGAGAAAACTTCAGTCTGGAACCACTCAATAGTGCATGAAATCAGTAATTAAAAGAGGAGAAAGTTATTTAAACCTTATGTTAACCTCAAACAGGCAGAACAAGTGGAGGGAGGGGCACACGTGTGTGCACACTGTGCCTTTGTTAAAAGCAAAAATCATTAATCTGGTTTTAGTTGAGTAGAATATTTCTTGGTGATTCGGATATGTCTGTGCCATTTTCAAGAGGTGCTTGGATGCTTGGACACTTCCATCCTTCTGAACATCAGAGACAGAGTCAGAGGCACCCTGAGCTGGCTGGTTAAGGTGAAATTTTCTCAGTGGCTGTCACTGATGTCTGGGCTTAGGCTGAGTAAGACTTGCATGTAAACTGCTGCTACTTTGAATATGTTTCGGTTTTAAAATTGTTTTTTTGATGCTGTATGAACAATAAATACTGTTGTTTCAATAATTTTGCCTGACCACTGCATACTGCTGGCTGCTGATTCTGAAAGGGGAACCACCAAACTTGCCGAGGGGTAAGAGCAGTTGGCATACATGGAAAGTTTTAATTGGATTCTTGTTTAAGAGAAGGGGAATTATGCAATTAGACATGGAAAGCATAAATGTAAGGCTGTTACGGGCCATCTACATGCAGAAACAAAGAAAAAGGTAATTAACCCTACAGTTGTTACATGGAGGGACATAAATTCCTGTAAGGGAGAAGATACACTTCTGATGACCAAGTCACTCACCTGACCCTCTCCATGTCATCCTGGAACAAAACAACCACCTCTTCTTCTGAGAAGTTGTAAGCAATCAGCCCTTTAGAAACAAGAACATTTGGTCCACAGCTGCACTGAGCTGACATTAACCCTCACCTCACTTGTGTTGCTGGAGAAGGTCACGGACTTGCTGTGAAGTCAGTAGCCCCAGGCACCTTCTTCCTGCTGCTCCCCACAGAGAGCTCTGAAGGAAGTAGAAGGGAAGCTGTAGTCCAGGGGCAGAGCCCAGTGGCACAGCATCTGTAGCATGGAGGTGATCAAGGAATCATAGAGAAAGTCCTTCTGCCAGCACTCAGGCTTTTAAAATGTCTTTCTTCTCCAAATAAATAATAAAACAGTTGGAAAGTTCTGCCTGAAAACTAGAAGTGAGGGAAAAGTGAAAGAGAAGAGTATCAGTGTGATACGACTTGAAAGACTTTTTTTTGAGTTAAGAAATTTTGTTTCCTTCTGGGACCCCAGAAGGTGCAGATACAGGAAAAGCAGAGATATTTTTCCTCAGATTATGCAGGCACTGGGGATAATAGTAATTAGTTCATCTACTGCAGAAATGTAAAATCTTCTGGCTGGAACTCAGGCACACTGACTCACACCTTAGAGGAGATTAAGTATTGTTTTAGTTCAAATCCCTACAGGGAAGACAGGTGGACAGAATGTAATTACTAGGACAACGAGGATAACTATCTACCTCTGAAAAAGTGTATTATGCTCCATAATATCTGTGAGCAGAGAGGATCTTGTTTTTTCATCTGCAAATTGGATGTCAAATAAATTCATAATTTTCTCAAGTGTCCTGTATACATTTGAAAAGGGAAATTTTTGTAATGAAGATTGAAATTTCAGAGACAGCTCTTGCTTTCATGTAAAGAAGTAATTGCTAACCTGTGACAGGGATCATCCTTTAATATCTCAAGACAACAGCCCTCAAAACTTGTTTATCCCAGTTTTTGTTTGAAGGGATCTATGCTGGATTGTCTTATTCTTGCCTCCTGCATCAGTACAAGACTGAATTTTGTTATACCTAAGTATTTCCTAGTAAATTTTAGCACAAGGGTCCAGCCTGGTTTTCACAGCTGAAGAACTTAATTTGTTCTGATTTATTATTGAAATAGCTCTTCTTCTGAAGCAGAGAGTTTGATAAAAGCAGAATAAAGAAAATGGGCAGGCAAGATCATCTTATCAGTCACAATTATGGTTTGTCAGATCATACTGATGTTTGCAATATATATGATGGCAGTTCTTCAGGATGGTGAGCATGAAGTGAAAACGTGCATGGTGCCCACCTTGATGTGGCGCAATTGTAGGAAGTGAGAAACAGCCTAAAAGCAAACATTTGTTTAAACGTCAAAACCTAACAAGGACTGGCAAACTTCCTAAAACTTCTAAACCCTGTTTCTAAAACTTCTGTTTTGCATTACTGGGAATGGTGCACACCATTGAAAAGCATTGTCTAGCCAAGAAAATATAATTTAACTTAAAAATTACTCAGACAACCATGTACATAGAGGCACACACACAAGTTCTTTGGACTGTGAAAAAAGTGGTGACTGTGACATCCCTGAAAGAAATAGACACATGGAGGTGGGTATGGAGGGCCTGGCAAATCAAACTATTCCAAAGTTGCTGAAACAGGATCCCACGAATCTAAAGCTTGATCAGTGATGAATCCAGTTAACAAGGACTCGGCCACATCTGTGGATGAGAAGGACAGGGCTCTCTGAAATCCAGCAGAAGTTTTGTTATTGTGAGTTCAGCATTAAAATTATTTACGGAAATAGGAACTGCTTAAGACTGACAGATGATTTATGTCAAAATAGATGGCAAATTGGACCTGGATTTGAAAGGCATCAGTTCATTACTTTGCTTATATACACTTGCCTCTTTTGAGGAAGACAGTATACAATTTTTCAGTGGGTGACAGTCCAAGGGTAAAGGTATATATGTGCAGAATAGCTGGAAGGACTCTGAGTGGGTGAAGAAACTTAGAAATTGAGATATTTTAGTGGAGAGGAGAAGCTGTTAGTTCAGTATACTGTGAAACACCTCAAATTTTCACTACCTTATTTTTTTAAGTAAAGGCTTTCTTTTCTATTTCAGTGATTAAAAGAAAAAGTAACAACACCAGTCAAGTGGTCTGGAGGAAAAATGCCCTGTTCTGCCACAAAAGTTGCTGTAGTGAGACTGTCTCCCACAGGCTAGACAGCAAACCTGTGCAGCATATGCACCTGGTGCTGAATGACAAAAACCAGCTTATTTTAAAGTTAAAAGTTTTCTAATGAGAAAGCTTTATCTAAAATTTTAAAAGTGGGCAAAAAAACTTTAACACCTATGCTGATCCTTGCAGCGGTCCTCATTCCATGTGACATTTAAGCTCATCTTTAACTGTTTAGCTAGATAAGGACTGCAGCTTTTGTGTTCTTTGTAAATATCATATGCATGAGCTTACTTTTTGTGATTCATGTTCCCTGTAAAATAAATTACAAACCTTCAGATGGGACTTAGTGTGGATTTCAGAGATAAATGTGTATACATTTTTATAGACTTGGTTTGTATATAACTCTGCATAAATATATTTATTTTATTATAAAACCCTATTATTTGAAGTCCATAAAAAATTCTAGTCAAACCCAAGATTTTGGTTTTGTCCAGAAATCTTTGATCACAAGTGATACTACATGTGCTCTGATTGATGAGATGCATGACAGAAGTAATCCTCTCTAGCAAGAAAGGATCTAATTTTGTGGTCTCTCTATCGTTCATTAAAGGACGGGATGTGAAGTTATTTTCTTCCAAAGCCTAAGAACTCTTCCTCATGAGTGATCTTTCTTTTTTTTTGGGCAAGGCTTTTCTGTCTCTGACTGGAAAATTATCCTTGGTTTGCGGAAAAAAAAGAGAAAGCATAATCTGTATAAAATATTGTAGTGGACTTAATGAAAAGCCCCTCTCAAGTTATTTTTATCCCTTCATCCGGAACTATGGCATGAAATAATTTTGCTTCCCTTCCTTGACCAAAGGTCATCACCTTTCAATCTCAAGGGAAAACCAGTAAATTGCACTTAGTTTAAATTCACCATTGACAAGATGCAGTGATGTGGAGTCAAATGTATGCACCCTGTAGGTCACACTGCAGTTGTGTGACCCCCATTTAGCTGTTCTGGGTCAGGTGGAATGACCCAGAGGAACAGCTGTGTATCTGAAAGTCACAGTTCCTCCTTTGCTTGCTTTGCTTCTGCAGTTCTACTTCTTCATCCTCGTGTCTGTGGGAGAGGGGAGCACCGCTTGCTCTGCTGTCTTACAGAAGCTCATTTCCCTCACTGGTGTGCAATTTAGGGCAGGGGTTTTTGAACAAGGGGTAACATGACCCTGCTTGTTAATCCAGTGCTGATTGCCAGGTGCCAAGGGTCCTGCTCTCACTGAGCTCACAGATGGGGTCTGGTCCAGGACCTCACTCATCATTCATAGACATACAGACAGAGGGAAGCAGCCTGCTGCTCTCCTCCTGCTGACACCCCTCATCCCAGCAGGCAGGAAAAGAAAGGTCAGTGGTGATGCTCACTCCAGGGAAGGTCTCTAAAACACATTATAGATCTGTAGAGCACATCAGCAAGGCTGTAGGTTGAACATGAGCTGTGCTTTCAAACCTCTAAAAGCTATGTATTTAGCTTAAACTTGTTGGAACCCTCACAATCAACAGCCAGTGCTGTTTAACAATGTTCAATCATTCATCCCACCAAGAATGGTGCCTAAACCAGACTTTTCAACAAGCAACCAACTCGCCTCCCTCCCAACCGGCTGTAGCAGAATCCAGAGTATGACCCTATCAGGCCGGAGGTCAACATGATGTGTTTACAACTTGAGGTCCTTTCAAAGCACCTTCCTGGTAGATAATAATATTTTTTCAAGTCCGTTAAGGTATGTGTATGTTTGTAAGAGGGAGAAGTGGCAATGGTAGGTACTGACTGAGAACAGTAGGGGAGGCAGGAAATAAAATGTGAAGATTCCAGTGCTGGACATAGACAAGGGAGACACTGAAGGTGTCAGAGCAATGTGGCTCAGGGCAGGTGTGACCTGTCACAGTCAGACATGGCAGAAAGAAGGTGGGCAGTCTGTGAAGGCTCCTTGTCAATGACTGTGCTTGAAGAGTGGAAACCAAAGCAGGGAGAAAGGGACAACACAGGAGAAAGTCCTGCATGATCTTAACAGGATGTTAAGTGAACCTCAGGGAATCTGGGTTGCTGCAGTAGAAGTCAGGGGAGAAGCTGACTGTGATAAGGTGAAAGGCTGAAAATGTTTGAACAAAAGCACTGTCAGAGTGGGAAAGTGGGGCAGGTTAGGTGCAAAAGCGAACAGATAGAATCAGAAAGACCAAGAATCTACAGACTAAAGGAGAGAGCTGGCTTCAAGATGAAATAGAGAGCAAGAACTTGAATTGATCTCCTTAACATTTGCTAGTGCATGAAACCTGAGGTATGACATATAATGAACACTTTAATTGAGAGACGAGGGAGAACTGGCAACAAAGAAGTGAAGGACATGCCCAAATCTGGGAGGGGGATATCGCTGCAGCTGGATGGAGCTTTCACAAGCTAGAGGCCAGCCCTGGTACTATTACTCCAAACAAAGTCTTTTAATCCAGCAGTTCAATCTCCAAGTTCAATGGGAGCAGATTGAGGTCATGTGTTGATGGATACAAACTTAATGTGTGACTTGATAGTCAAAATCACCTGTAGTAAGAGGAAAATACAGGACTGGTCTCATGGTAGTGTTTCACAGCCAGCTGCTGCAAGTACAAATGCATGCATGATATGCTGAGCCCTCCCAGAGTCCAGGTGACAAATGAAGTAGCTTCTGTGCCATATCAGTGCCACATCAAAAAATGAACTAGAGAGATGTGTTTAAAACCAAAATCTAAATAATTAAGTCTCCACCTAAACAACATCTTCTTAGGATCAACCAGGCTTTCCCCACTCATTAGCAGCCAGGAATTTTGCCACTGCTTTCTCAGTGCAATAAGCCTATGGTCATCAATCTGCAGCAATGTGTACTTCTGCTGGAAAGATCCATCTTGCTTAGGAAGGAAACAGTGGTGCAAAGTCATAGGAGAAATTCTCATCTAAAAAAATGTCCTGTGCTCTGAATTTAGTCAGGACACCAGCAAAGAGGAATGAATCAAATACACAGTGTATGAAGCACCAGTTCAAGTGCCAAGTGTAAAACTATGAGTAATGTCCTATCTGTTATCAGCTGATTCACTCAGGGAATTCTCAATGTGTTTTAAACCCAAGATGACTGTCCCAGCTGGTATCAGAGCAATGGCATTTCTCCCGATGACCTCAGATTTGGTTTGATAAGTTCTTCCATCACATAAAGCGACTGTGGAAGGACAGCCAGATCTGAATACAGCTTTATGAAAAGCAAAATTTAGCGTCAGTATTGCAATCTTGTTCCTTATGCTCACAATAGAAACTATAAATTGGTGGAAATTTCTTTAAGTATAAAATACATTATAACAGCAGCTTGTGTCAGGCGTTGGAAGGTCAGACTTCTAACATTTTGGAGTCTATCACTTAAACATCTTATCCAGCATTTTGATAAGAGAGCAAGGTACTCTGCTAAAGGAAAGAAAGACAATTGATCCAATAAGTCTTAGCAGCAGCAAAGATAGCTTCATGGTACATGATTTATGTTCCTGTGAGGCAGGGATAGTGGGCTAAGCTGGGAGGTTGGATGATTGTCTGCATCCATTTGTCTCAACTAAGAAGCAAATTCCACCTCGCTAAAAATGGCTCTGTGTGTGGCGGCTTAAATTTTTCAGTGCTTTAGTGCACAGGAGACATCCAGGCTGAAGAGAGCCAGCTCTCTTTCACTGGTGTGGCTGAGGGCTCTCTTTCAGGTGAGTGCCAGAGCACTCCTCAGACCTTTGGGGAGATGCTGCACAGCAAGGAAATTTGTAAATGCAGATCCACTGTAAAACACTACACACGCCTGGATGGGCTGGCCTGGGTTTGGCAGGCAGGGAGCAGAGGAGGGAGAAATGCCCCACGGTTATAAGGCTGCATCAGAAGTCACAAACAGCCCCTGAGTTCACCCGTTGCCTCCCTAGCCCCCAGTTACTACAGCACATTTTGCTTGGGCTGTGCATAGAGTTTAGAATTGACATCAGACAGGATTTGCACATAGAGAAGAGGCACCAGGGCAATCTATTATAAGTGAGAACACAGAGGAGAAGAGCAAGAGAACTTGATGTTTATGCCTCGAGGCAGGGGCAATAGATAATTTTGATGAGTAGTTGTAACCAGACTGCAAAACTAAGCTGTGATCAGTAATTTGATGGTATGGTAAAATGTTTTGGTGATAGAGGAGAGCTGGTGCCTGCAATCAATCACTCCATAAACAGAGGCAAGTCTGGAAACTGATCAGGACTTTTTGCATATAGTCAGAGATTTAACCAAGGATGAGGAAGAATCCTTGATTCATTCGGTGTGATTAAATGCAGGTTCATGTATTATCTGCTGCAAAGAATATCTGTAACTGTGAAAGATCATTGCTGGTGAGGCACACAAAATGTCAGCTGCTGCTTTTAGGGAATCGAGCAAGATCTATTGCCTGGTGATAATTAACTATCCATCAATAAATGATAAGTGCTCCAGGAAATCAACACAAGGAAGAAGTTGTTCAAAGGAGAAAAGCAAGTCATTAGAAGGAGCAAATGTACTGGAACATCTACAGGAAATAGAGAGCACATCAAAAAGCACAGATCTGATACACATGAAGGTGGTGGAGGGTTGGTAGGAAGATGTCAGAATTGCAAGCATCTGTCTGGAGGCTGCAAAATGAAAAAGTGATGAAAAAAACTTCCAAAATAGGCCAGGCTCATTGCACTGCACTGATGGAACTTGACACAGAATCTGTCCCTGTTGCACCAGGCTGACTGTCAGCAGAAATTTAAAGATATCTTGATCTGATCTGCCAGCAGAGAGAAAAAACCCCAACATTTCAGTTTTCCAGACAGGCCAATCAGCTTCAGTAGTCCGAACCTCAAACCCTGCTGGACACTCGTGGGGCTTCTCCAGGTAGACATGAGCATTTACTAGCAGATGCACTCCCAGTCTTCCAGCAGCCCTAAACCTCCACTGGTCATGGGGAAACTCAGTGTTTTAGTGGACTTTCCTCTGTCCTGATGCATAAGGCTTACTCCATGACTTTTTTTTCTCTTGGTGAGTGTGCTTACACAAGTTTCAAATAGCCTTCAGTGTCTTCTTTTCTTCTGCATTGTTCTTTCTGTGCCTTTGGTGAGCATCTTTCAGGACTTAACACTTATGGGGAATTACATTAGCTGACAAGGCCGTGAGAAAGGTGAATGGATCTCCACGTTTAACTTAATATGAAGCTGTGGGGAGGACAGTGCCCACAATGATTACTCTGTCTTGGTGCTGCTGGGTTTAGATTACAGGAACTGAGTTTTAGGCTCTCAGTTCCACAGTGGCAAAGCTGTTTGCAGGTGGAGATGAACTTCTAAAATGTGACAGCAAAGACATGAGAGAAGGAGAGCGTGCCTAAAGTGTCATGTCTGACTAACCCTTCTTCTGCCAGAAAAAGGAAAGCTTAGGTGTTGGATTTCTAAGTTTTGCAGTTATTTCTGGACGCTCTTGAGGCTGCAGTCATTAGAGGTAAGAGGAAGCCAGGGGGAAGTCATTATAAGTACAGGAATCCCAATCCTTGATATTTGTTAACAATATTTTTCCAGCCCTGGTGAGGGTGAAAGAATGGCTGAAAACAGAGACATGGTCTGCCTGGGCATAGAAATTGGAGCTGCTCATCCAGGTCACAAAGCTCCTTCTCTTGGCTGTTCAGCTAAGCAGTGTTTTCCAGCTTCCCCTTGTGCCATGATGATCATGTAAGGGACATGTGGGAACCTGAATTATTGATGGAAACAAAGACCTTAAAGAGAAATTAGATAAATATTTAGAGTCAGGGTTTAATAACCCTGCTGCCTGTGGAGTGACTAATTTTTCAAGCACTTAGGTTTTTGAAGACAATACTTGGAGGTTTTGAGATGAGTCTGGGCTACCTGGGAGTAGCAAAGATGGAAAACAGCTCTCTATTATATTGTTATAAAGACAAAGCAGGGCAACAAGTGGCAAAGACTGCAAACGTAGAAAGAGGGAAGAAGAGGGAAAGAGGAATCTGTGTGATGGTGATTTATTAACACTGCAACCCATCAGCAGAACCAGAGTTCTGCTAATAGGATTTGTGTTATTTCCAGGCCTGCCATGCAGATTTTATTGTTGGCAATCACTGTGCTTCCTGACTTTGGTGTAGTTCTCAACTCGAACGTCAAAGGCCTAAGGAAGGCTAGTACTTAAGAAAAAACTCTTAATGCAAGGGTTTCCTGTGGCTGACAACCTAGGGCTTCCCCAGGGCTGGACTGAATTCAATCTTCCCACCCCTCTTACTCAGAGGCTGACTTGGTGGTTAAACAGCTTTGGTTGCATTTGCAAACCTCTCTCGTGCTGGCTTTGTTGGTGCTCCAGCAAGCTGGCTCCACAGCTCTCCTGAGGGCACACAACCCAGAGTCTACCACCAGTCCCAGTATGGAGTTTTACACCCTCAAGCCTTGCTCCTTGGCATGTCATTTTCTTGGAGTGGACCTGACAAGGCTAACAATATCGCCAAACCTCATTCCTGACTTTCCTCATATCCTCTGCCTGTGCAAGTGTCCTTGTCTGGCTGCCTGGCTGCTAGAGCTCTCTGGGAATTTCCAGGGCAAAACCCCACCCTGGCTACTGTCAACCAAAGTTCAAGGGCAGCAGATCTCAGTATGGAAATGGCCATAATCTCCTGCTTATGTCGTGGTAATACAAGGTCCTCTGAGGGGTTTATTTGTTACCAGGTTTTAACCATGCTAGATGAGGGCATTGTGCAGTTATTTTCTAGTCCCTGTACGAAGTGGCAGCTTATTTCATCTTACATGTCAATGAGAGATCAGCCTGAATTAAGTTTGTTTTAGCTGTTAAATCACATTTTTCAATTGTTTAAATAGTTCAGACAGAATTTGCACAGTAACATTTTAGCTTTTTATAGCTGTCAAGAAGTAATACAAATAATTACCACCTTCCCTGGTGGGTTTTATCTGATTAAAGTGACATGTCTGCTTATGCAAGATATTGGAATAGAGACATTCAATAAAGTCAGTTACATTTCATTTCCCCTCTCCTCCTCTTCTTTTCTTTTTAGATCTACATTTCATATTTATATAAAAATCTTGTTTTAAGGTTTGGGATATTTTTCTTAAAAGACTTTACCTAATGAAGCAATTTGGCAGCATATTTTACATGCTTGTAATGAAATATTTCCTCACACTATAGCAATGTGCTAATGTATCTTGTTCATGCTTAGGAGTGCAGCATCTGTCTGAACTAACTGCTGTGGAAACACCACTGGAGTAAGGAGTGAGCCAAGGTGGAAGCCAGAATTTTCCCCAGGTTGCAACTGGGAACTGATTGAAGGAAGGAGAAATTAATTGGAAGCTGCCTGTGGTGCCAAGGGCTTGGTGAACTTGCATAGAAGAAGCCTTTTGTTGCATGTTTGCTGGTACAAAATTCCCTAGGACTATATATCCTTGAACACAACTTTCCACTCTTTCATCTGTTACCTGGCTTTATACGCAGAGACACTTCTTGCAAAAGGCTCAATGCCTGGGTCAGCTTTCAGCACTGGATTCATCATCACATAGGTGGTAAAACTGAGATGTTTAAATTCCAGTCACAGTTTTGAGTCTTTTAGGCAGTGAATTTGAAGGTTTTGTGGTGTAGAATTTGCACCACATTCCTGCAAGAAACAGCAATTCAAACATCTCTCCTAATTAGTCTTGGGCATGCGTTCTTTAAGTGGTCAGATCAGGTTGCCATGGTGGTGTTTTCGACTACAAAATATCTCTCAGGTTATGAAAACCAGGAATCAAAAATGAGGTTTTCAGAGTTCCAAGCAATATACAATAGCTCTGAGACCCATACTTTCTGTTAGTCCTAGCTGGTGTTTGTATGCATGCTTTAGCAAGAACTGGCTAATGTATCTTGTCTTATAAAGGCAGATGGTATACTTGATGCTTGCCCCGGGGAGCCTTGAGTCTCATATTCCCTTACAGAGGGAAGCTGTGGCAAGATGTGACACACCAGAGAAAGCCTGTCTGCAGGGCTGCAGGAGCCAATGCCACCCCTCTTTGTGCCATGGGGAGATGCCCACAGGGCTGGTGCTGCTGGTGTTGGAGGTCCCTGGAGCTCTCTCTCCCATGGCAGGAGCCTGGGGGCCATTCCATGTGTCCCTGCCTCCTTAAGCTGATGTAAAATACTGCCTAGCTCTCATCTTTTCTATCCTGCTATTAAAATACCCACCAGGTCCCCAGCTCCTTTTGTGCGTTTGTTCCTCTCTTTTATGGTTTAGGTTTAGATGTGACATTTCCCTTGGTTTTGTGAGACTGCTGAAGGTATTTGGCTCTATTTTAAAGCTGTCACTGGGCTGCATTTAGATTTCTGTGTAGATTACATGAGATGAGTGAGGTTGACTGGTTTATAGCTCCTTTCCTCCCTAGTGCTGCCCTGTGCTCTTAGTCCTATAAGCCAACACATTGATATTTTGCCCATAAAAATGATGCTATGAAATGCAGCTTCTTATATTACTTATATTACTCTATCATTACTAATGTTCATTGATTTCTACTAAAAATCCTTCACAAGTACTAAAATGCTATATGGAAAGACACAAACATCCACAGCAAAAATGAAAAATAGCATTTATTTTTATTAACACTGTATTTCCTTGAATCGGATCACTGAGGCCAGCTTAAGTTGTTTCAGAATATATATGTATATATGAAAGGACCACTCAAAGGGAGTTTAGGTATAATTCAATCCTACTTTAAGAACACTTTTCCCTGTCAGCATAATATGAAGTGGTCTTAGCTTCAATGAGAACTTTCCCCTACTCTTGCAGAGACTCAGGACACTGAGGACAGTGTAAACACAGATTTATTTACCATGGATTTTAACTCTCTACATCAAAATACTCCTCATTGGCCTACCCTAATAATTCTGCCCAACTGAAGAGAGATTCCAGGAGCACCTCAGTGCAGCACTATAATAAGCAACTACAGAATCGTTCATCATTCCTGATGTCAAAGATTAAAAAACTCACCATTTATTTGAAATAGATAAGTATGACACCTTAACAATTCTGTCTTTTCCTTACTTCAGACATTTCCATTTCAAGCCCTGACAATATTAAGGAAGAGATTTATTGGAGTTCATCATACAGCCTGAATCCTTTGGAGCCAAGGTATTTATAACAATGTAAAAGTGACAGTGTCAACAGTGATTTAAATCATTTAGTCTCTATGATAAACACTATGTTGCCCTAAAATTTAAGGGATGCACTGAAGTCACTCAGAATAAGAAACAAAGTCAGTGGCAAATGATTTGGGTTTGCAAAACTCATCGTGACACAAAATGAAAGATTGAATGAGAGAGGCTAACAATGAAGTCATAATAATCCATGACATAAATTCTCATGATATTTCATAAGCCCACGAGATAAAGACAGATGTCCTGTGTGGATGAAGTACCTACCTTCTTCAGTGCTGAAGAAGTCAGCACTGCATTTATCAGCAAAAAGCTAGAGTAGAACAGTATAAAGTATAGACAAGATGTTTGATACTTGTGTGACAGCAACTGCTCTGATCATCGTTTTGCGTAGTGAAAGTTTGATGTAGATCGACTCTTGATCAATGTGTTAGATGTACCCTGGGATAAATTACAAAGCAAGATATGGAGAAAAAAATAAATCAGACTTCCACCCTAAACTCCTGTCCTTTATATCAAGGTAGGAAGAAACGCAAGGGAATGAGGGAAGGCAGGAGATGTCACTCAAGGTGGCTGACAGACAAAAAGAGAATTAATCTAAGAGCGAACGGGGAAATAAGTAATGAGGCAACAAAAAATGTTAAAAAGAAATATTATGATCTCGGGAACCCTGGGGACAGATCTAAACTCAGAAGTCCTCTCTAGAGGCTTGAAGAGAAGAGTCACTGGGAAAACAAAGCAGTTATTTCTCCAATTTGGTACACAAGAAACAAGCAGGTCCTTCTGTCCATCAGGAGCTGGGAGAGCAGGGGAAGAACAGGGAAGTGAAGAAGCATCCTCAACAGCTTGAGAGACCTAATGGCCAAGCTGTGCTATAATCATTCTGTCCAGTATTTCTTCCTATTCCCTTGGACTTAATTCCTCAGATTCTCTTCCCTCCTTTCTAGCTAAGCTTGTCACTGTCAACACCATCTAAACAAATGATGGTGCTCCTCAGGGTGCATCTCGTCTACTCAAAACACACGCTACCAAAATTTTTCTGTGTAAGAAGTCCTCACCAAGAAAATTCCGTTTTCTAAGTTGTAATTTTTACAACGTGTTGATGTTCATAAATTTCTGTTCACTTTTCAAAGAGAGTCAAAAAAATTACTCATGAACTGAACAAACTGTAGGAAAGTTTGTTACTGTGAGGTTTGTCAGAAAATTTTTCTCTTATATGATCCCTCCAAGTTCTTCTAGCTCAAAGTGCCTTAAATATTTATTTCTTTTCAGCAAATTAGGAATTAAACTGGGTTCACCTTAGAAAGTCAATTTTCCATCAGTTTTGTGTACAGCTGCCTAAAGTGTGATGGAACATGCCCTTCAGCAATTTTTATTTTCCAGTCAGTTGTGGTTCTGAAAAAAAAAGAAGGGACACCACAACAGTGATATTAAAACTATTTAGAAATGTACTTATAACATGGAGCTGGATGTAAAAATCAGAATAAGTAGCCATTTCCCCTCAACTTTTTAGATTAAGAAGGAAGACTTCAAAACAATTGAAAACTGTTGGCTGAACTTGGCACGAAGTCAGTGTGGACAGGAGCGATATAAGAGCAACAAATGGCTGTAGGAAAGCTTCCTCAGTGCATTTTCATTATCCTTGAGTAGATATATGAGTGCTTGTGTAAGCCTGCAGTGCACTTCCTTTGTCTAAAGCGTGTTTCCTCGCAGTCTGGCTGCAGGAGCCTCATCCTCCCCTGCAGGGATCACTGAGTCAGCCGCACAGGACAGGCTGAGAAGCTGTGTAGGTGAGCACGAGTCAGCTCCAGTGGCTAAACATAATAGCTTTCTTCATCTCCCCCAAAATACATAAAACCACAGTCCATTTCCAGGTTGTAGCACATTGGTGTGGTTGAATTGTTTGGAAAACACAGTAGCAATGGCTCCACTCAGAACTGCCCTCAGAACACTACAGAGGAGTCTTTTTGGTTTTGCATGGCTATAAACGGGAAATATGACCTCAGCTTTCAGGTGTAGTCCAGAAAATACTTACCCTATGGTAAATAAATAAATAAATAAATACATAAATATATTTACATATCATATATAACCCCATGGAAGTGAGGGCTTGGGAGTCAATGATCTCTAAGGACCCTTCTAACCCTTAATATTCTATAAGTCTGTGGTTCTATATAAGCTTCAACAGAGAAGAAAAATTCCCTTAAATGAGACTGTCTGCCACAGTGAATAATATAAATACGATGTAGGGGCTTTTATAAACCAAAAATCATAGCTTCTGCCAAATTTCTTTAACTACTAAGGAACTATTTTAGTTATTAAAGAATTACTCACTTGAATTACTTACAATTCTTACAAGTAAGAATTACTTACTTGCCTTGAGCAACATTTGGTAGAAAACAATGTAAGAAGTTTTGTGTTTGTTTTTAAAAAAACAATGTACTGTTATAGTTCAATATATCTGAGCTGAAACTTTATGATTGTCATCTTTATAAATATTTGTTCGAATGTCTAATGGAAGGTTTGCAAGGCACAGAATGAAAATTCAGCAGTCAGCAAAAACTCTGGTGGAAGCAGCAGTGGAGGACAAAACTGGGCCTAATCCTTGAGCTTTGTCTGCTGCCCTGTTTGTGCCCATCACTGGTACCCAAAAACAGCAACCAAGAAGCAGCAAGAAGAAAAAACTGTAAAGTGAAGCACCATCAGTTCCTAGTGCTTTTGCTCCCCAGTCAGCATGCTGTAAGACATCTCAGTGAGTGATCAGTGTCCTGCTGTAGCCTGGAGATCCTCAGTTATTTATGGACCTCACAGAAGACATGCACTGGCTGACAGTCTGTAGCACCTCTATCCTGCTCCTGTTCACACCATGATTGAGAAACAGTTTTTTTGGTGCTCCTTTCTCCGTGCCCCTCTTTCCACTTGTGTTACAGGTGTGAGCAAAGCCTGCAATCCTGTGGGTAAATGGGGTCCTCTGAATTCCCTCCAGCTCCTGCTTTCAAGCAGGAAACACTAAGAAATCCTTTTCCTTTCTAAGATATTGTATGCCATGAAAAACATGTGTAAAGAAGAGTAAAAATGTTAAATAAGACAACTAAAGTTTTTCTTTTACCCAGTGAGAAATGACAGACTCCCATTTACATCCTGTATGATGTTGCTATCTGAGTTTCTGTGTGTTTGGAGCAAAGATAGCTGCATTTTGCATCTGCAATTCCTTAGCAGGCTGCTTTGCCTTCTTTCCACTTTTGCTTTACTTCCTTAAGACACCTCCTGCTTTTTATTTCTGACAGCACATTTGTTGGTGCTTCAGAGGCCAGAGACTGGACCTCTGGCTGAGGGCCCGGTTTGAGTGGGCAGCAGTGGAACACCCCAGCAGGACTCTCACTGCTTTGCAGTGCTGGCTGTGTGGGGCTGCTCAGCAGCTGGGGTCAGCAGCCAGGGCATGCAGGGCTACTGAGACAAACCTGCCTTTGCACCTCTTCCTGGCCAATGTAACTCCGTTTATTTGGGTTGACTCTTGAATGGCAGGTAGTCAAAGCAGATTCAAGCATTTTGTGCTATGGGCCCACCCTTTCTCTTTTTCCTTTGTGATTTCAAAGGGGAATTTCACAGCTGAAGTTTGTCTCTGAAAGAAATTGTCAGGCCACCAAAGGTTGCAGTGGGAATTGGATGCTTATAGGTTCTCAAATGGAGATCTCTGAGCTCTGCACCTCTCTCTAAATACTACCTCTGTTTAAAAATCTGACTCATGCAGCTTTATTTTTCAGGGCTGATGGAGAAGGACAGAAAAGAGATTATTTTTAGAGCTGGCTTATCCTGAGGTGATAGCTCTCCGAAATGTCAGCACTATTGATGTACTGATATAATTAAACACGTCTACCGAAATGTCACCGCCACTGCCCAGCGATCTGATGGACGGCTCTGGTTGGGGGATGTTCTCAAACAGCACAGACAAGCTGCTGGGATGCCGTGGTCTCCACTGATGTCCCCTTGGTTCACGAGCGATGGAATGCTACTGAAGGCAATGAGGGATGGGGAGTCTTACCTAAATGATTAGTCTCGGTGTCTAATTGTCCTGATTGTCTCTAATATGGAGCGGTTTCACATGACCTTTTACCACAACTCCCAATTTTTGGTATGTTCTACTGCCTACACGTGTTTTTTTGGCCCTGATTAAGTGATGCACATGGGTTCCTTTCAGCAAATGGCTGACAAAGGACACTCTTGTCCTTGTCTCTTTGTTTTAATTTGGATTTTATTTATTTACTGGAGGTACAGAAACCTGTTCACTGACACTCAAAAATCTCTTACTGCTCAAAGATGATAATAGGATTTCTTCCTAAACTTGAGTTACACCTTGCATTGCTGTTCTGCCATGGGAAGGCTGACACAAACGGGCCCAAGATTTCTAACAAGAAGAATGTCCTACCAAATATCAGAAAGTACACAAAGCTCAATATTAATTTTGGGAAAAGTAGGTCATGAATCTCTCCTCTGGTCATGCTGCAGATCTATCCTAAAAGGAAAAAATGGGTGGAAAAAATGGACAAAAAAGAACCCTTAGCTCTTACCCTGGCAAGAAATGTTCCAGGAAATTAAAATCTTATAACTGCTGCTGCTTGTCAAAGACCTCATGAAAAAGAAATGGAAGACAGTCACCAAAGGAAACTTGAGATGAGTTGTGGGACCCTCTGCTCATTTTCTTTTTCCTTTGCTCTTCAAGGGAATTGCTTTCACCAAGCAGTGCAAAATATTAGGGCACATGCAGACAGCATTCTCCTGGAATTTGTGACAAACTGCTGCAGAGCAGCGTTAGATTCCACTATTATGTGCAGGAACTGGTTTTGGAGATAGCTTCTATTATTGCAGGCCAATATTGCAGAAAAAGAATGAGCCATTTCAGCTGTCAGTCTCATTAATTATTACACTTTCTAGTATTACTGTTATTTGTTGAGCCTAGCCCATTTTTTTCCTAAACTTTTGTTTTTTAGAAATGTAACCTCTTGGCCAGACCCACAAACCTTGGGATGAAACGTGCAGATTTTTCTTCCCTCAAATGAAGTATACTATTTAAGTTTTGATCTCCTGTAGTTCTGGGTGAAATATTCCAACTTTCATTTAAGAAAACCCAGAGGTGCAAGTGGAGTTCCTCCCTACTTCCACGGTATGGCAGTGATTCTTTGGGGCTTCCCAGACAAGATGAATGACCTATTGTGACAGAATTCATCAAACATATAGCGAGAGACTGTGTCTACCACAAAGAGATTATTTTCTAGATGGAGAAGATGCATAAAGGGCAGCCAAAGGAAAGTATTTTTAACTATATTTCACAAATAAGGAAACAAGACAGAAATGTTAAAGCCTAAAACTCCTCAGATGCATTGAAATCACTGGGAGCTTCATGGATTATTGCTTGAATAAAGCAATGTAACCTCTGTCACACAGGAAGCCTTTGGCAAAGAACTGAACAGAGATATTGCAGAACCCATGCCAGAGGTCAATAGTCTAGATTTCTTTTTGAGGAAGAAAAGATAAAAGGAAGTAAAAATTTCTGTGCATGGGATATTGTGCTGACACACAGAAGCAAGCAATTAGAAGGATAAAAGAATACAGTTATTCTAGAAAGTTACTTGACAAAAGACTTTTTCTGCCAAGGTTTGGTGAGGCATTCTGTCTGAATAGGCAGAAAATTAATTTCTTGTTTGTCTGGGAATTTTTTAACCTGTCCTGGACCTTATAAGAATCAGTGGTGCCATGGAAGAGCAGGCTGGAAGAGTGCTGGTAGGTTTGCTTCCAAGCCCATTCACGGGAGGACTGAAGCAGGGAGGGACCTCCAGAACTCATCTGGTCCAACCACACTGCTCAAGCAGGGTCACCCAGCTCCAGTTGCCCAGAACCGTGTCCAGAGGGCTTTTGAATATCTCCAAGGAGAGAGATTCCACAACCTCTCTGGACAACCTGTGCCAGTGCTTGGTCACCCTCACAGGCAAAAAGTGTTTCCTGATGTTCACAGGGAACCTCCTGTGTTTCAGTTGTGCCCATCACCTCTTGCCCTGTCACTGGGCACCACCAAAAATAGCCTTTCTCTGTCCTCTTTGCACCCTCCCTTCAGGTATTTATATACTTGGGGACCAATAGGTTAAATGCTTAGAAATATTCAACATGTGTATCTTTACACACATTTACAGCTGTTTGGAAAAGCCCAGGCTTGCCTTTTTTAAAATTTGTTTGTTTTGGGTTTTTAAAATTATTTTGGAGTGGTGTCATCTTTTCAGTAGGAAAGAGCCAATCTCGCAAAGCACTCCACTACAATTTTAGGTAACCGAAGAGATTAAATGCTACATTCTATTAAAAATCTGGCTACAGTCCTGTTGTATGAAGCTCTTGTGCAAATATATTGCAGATTGAGAGCAGATTAGAACATGCAGTATGCAATGACATGCAAGTTATAGTGCAGCATTTGAGACAGACAATGCCAATTTCTCAAACTTGAAGAAAAACAGACCATTAAAAAAAATTATTCCATAGGATTATCCTGTGATCTGCCTCTCCACTTTCAGTTTAATGTTCTCCTTTTAAATATCTTTAGTAAATTTACATTTGATGAGTATCAGCTGTTCTGCTATTACCTTTTCCAGGATTTGATTATCTCCTTCAACACTGTTCCAGTCCAGATGTTTTTTCCATTCCACAGTTAAAATGTCTTGGACATCTGGAATCAAAATGGCATAAGAAACAGAAAACATACAAATAAAACACATAATCTTTGAAACTTTGAACTAGAGTTTATTTCATAGAGGGTTTTTTTTTTCCTGTGGTTGTTTTTAGGTGGTAAAGGGGAAATGAAATCTGAAATACTGAGGAAACCCTGCATGGAAGAAATGGAAAAAGACATTTTCTTGAACAATATATAATTACAACTAGACCCAGTAACACTAAATACTGTTGCTATACAGTGTGTGAGCACAGTGACAAATTTGAGACAGAACATACTTGGCTACTTGCTGTATCAGTATGACTCTGGTTAATGCCCACTGCTGCCTTTTCAGACAATTCTAACCACTGACCATGAAGCAGGGTCTAAATGAAGCCTGAATCCTCCTCTGAGTACAGCATTCATCTCCCGTAAGAGGCAATGAGTGAAACACAAGTTTACTGCATATGAGGCTTTGTTTAGATCTTTAAAGCAAGAATACAGAATTAGCAAAATAAGATGAGGGTTTGTTTATTACAAACAGGTTGCATACCTTAACTTTTCTCAACGGATTGCCTAACTACAGATCCTAAAAGCAGAGATACGCATGCAGACACAGACACACACACTTGAATAGACTATAGCCAAAAAAATCTGGCCTAGTATAAAGAAAGAAATAGCTATAAAGCAAAGTATGAATAAACCCTGTTTCACAGTAACTATGGTATTGACACATGGCTTATAGGTAAGCATAAATGGCCTTTACCCATTTTTTTTTCCCCCGTGGCTTTTATTACCTTTTCTTGCTGATGTTCTAGGAACGTAAGTTGGAAGCACTGATTCGTAACAAAAATTACTCTTCCCTTAGTTACTCCAGACACAGGGGGCAGGCAGAAGGTAGACTGAAAGACATCTGCTTGGGGAAGCGTGCAGAAGATGGACCAGAGAATATGAGGACAAATATAGAAATAGGAACTATAGACATGTTACGTGAGTAGAAATGGCATGGATATGTCCAAGGAACCCTAAGGAATAAAGATAAATCCTTTTTCGTAATGGGCCAAAATCTAGATCACAGCCAGTGCTAGTGCTGTGGAAGGGAAAAGGAAACTGAGTGCCTCTAAACTCCAACTTTTCTATCCAGTCTTGATTTGTTCAGTGTTCAGAAACCTAAGCTGCAAAATGTTTACAAAGATTGAAACAATTCTTGTTAAAAAAATTATTGCACTGTAAATTCATGAAGGGTTGTCTTATAGCTCACAGATGGAAATTTCAGCAGCAAGACAATACCCACATCATCTCTACTCATCTACTGTGTGATATGTTTATTTGCAATCTTCTTATTCACTTTAGGTTATTTGGGTCATAGGTTCACAGGATGTTATATAACATAGAGCTTTTCTTATACACCTTTCTGCTCTCCTCTAATTCCCAATAGGAAATGACTATCATCCCTGTGGCAAACTCAGTGAAGTTTATATAGAAAAATAATATGAGAAAAATCCTTAACACTTAGCTTCCTGCAAACCACTCCAGCAGCTGAATAAAAGAAGCCAACATCCCATAACCAGAGACTTTTGCAGAGATCACCTACATGTTTTAACACAGACTTCAGATTGGAAAAGAGCAAAGGTTTGCAAGGTTACAAAATGTTAAGATGCAGGGACAATGCACATATGTGCTTTTGTGACTCCCTGCAGCATATCGACATTTAATAAAAGAGAATGTATTTAGGAGAATTAATTATTTCTCAAAAGGTGAAAGAATTTTAGACACCTCATAGGAAAGAGTGACTTGTACATGAAAGAAGGTGAGGAAGTTTGTGACAAGGCAGCTCAAAATAAGAGGACAAGGAACTAGGGGACTCTAACCCACAATTTTTGTGCTTCTAAAGTTGCATTACTCCTTCCAAAACCCAAATTATAGTGGAGGAAGGAGCTTCCTGTTGGGCTTAAGTTTGAAAGCACAAGAACATTTGGACATTGAAGAAAATACTGATGTTTTGGCTGCCCTTTGACTTCCTCGGAAAAAGAACAGGAACCATTTTTTCACTCAAAAGACATCTCCTTGAGTTATTTTATGTGACATCAGAGATCAGAAATCACTACTGGATTCCTGTGCTTTCAGCACTTTGTTTCTGTGTTTCAGGGAAGCTCAGATAGCCATTTCCTTTATGCATGCCCTTTTTTTTTACTTGTGACTGGTGTTTCCTGTTGCCTGAAGTAGAGCTCTTGCCCATCAATTCATCCCTTTGTTATTATTTGTGATCATAAGAAAGAATAATTGATAGTATTGGTGTATAATTCTACATGTAACAATTTCCTGAGGGTTAAAGGCTTTTCTCTCTGGTGTTCTAGAGATCAAAGAAAAAAAAATTAAAAAATCCCATAAGCTCAGGTCATAATTGGAAACACACTACTTTCAATATAGATTTTAGCACACAGAGAAATGAATGTCTTTAATTTAGGTAAACCCAGCCCTGCAGTCCCCCTTTTTCACTGTTACTGTCCGTTAGCCACCAGCTTGAAAACAGCGGAGAAATGATTTGATTTCATAACCAAATAGCTGAGCAGAAACCATTTCCTCCAGCACAGCTTTTACATTTATATTTAAATGAACTGCCTGTGGCTGGGAAGTTCTGCCTCATTTAGAGACAGGAGTTAAAAAGACCTACTGTGAGACACGGGGCAAAGCAGAATTAAGAGATCTGGATGAATTTCATGTGTCTCAGAACTAAAAGAAGACATACCGATTGTTCATGTGTGCTGACGCTGAGTTCAGAGAAAGGTTGGACCAGGGTAAGTCTGGTGTTGTGCACGGAGCTTGGCCACCACAGAGCTGCCTGCAGCTGGCCCAGGACTGAGGGACTGCCAGGATAGGACTTGCTTTTGTGTAACCTGGTGTGACTAAGCAATATCAGCTTTCACTCCCTGCAGCTCATACTGCAAACATGGCCTGTGGGAAACTTTGGGGAATGATGGGAAATAGCTGAGAGCTCATCCAGCAAGTAAAGGACAAATGAAGTAGCTTTGGAGTCAAAGTGATGGACTGGAGACCTGTCTCTTCTGCTTCCTCTATGAAGATACAGCTAGCAAAGAACTATTAGTTTAAACATCAATTCAGTAATATTAGTGTATTGTGCTTGGCCCTTCCGTAGACATTTTCTTCTTTACAAACTGCTTTACAAATGGGCTAATTCTTTGTAACACGCTTCTCAGGGGACAGAATGACAATCTTTGCTCTCTTTACAGTATAGGAAACTCAGGTATTGCAGTTATTTGCCCAGTGCCTGTCAGAATACTAAGCTGAGAGAAAGAAGATGAGCTACCAGTGATCATGGCCCTACCCAGCTGCAAATGGAAGTGGCCTCCTGCCAGGCAGGACCTGCTGTATAGCTTCAGTCCTGCTCTTTTCCCACAGGGATGCTGGTGCTCTCAGTACATGACAAGGCACTATCATTTCACAGGAGATAGAATCACAATATACAGTGAAAGAGTAATGCAGGAGGAGAAGGTCAGAATGGGACAGAACCCCTGCGGAGAAGTCTTTCAATAACCCACTCTTGTTTTGTGTGTGCTTCGTCTCCAGGTGTTAAAACAAGGAGGTTTCTGCTCATACCTTGTATTCACTTTTTGCATCAGGTCTCTGTTTCCCCAGCCAATTTTCCCAGTCAAGTGGTGGGAAAAGTGCTGAGTTCTGAGCACTCCTGCTGTAGACTAAATGCAGTTATTCTGCATTGGCAGGTGGCTGCTCACGCTGAGTGCTGCATGGGAATAGGTTGCATGGGCACCGAGAGGAGCAGAGAAAGAAAATGCCAAGGGAAATTTACTTGAGTGGGGAAAATATTGCCTTCCTAGCTGCTTCTGAAAATCTTCCTGCTCTGTTTTATTGGTGAAGAGAAAAAGTTAACCGTGTGAGTGTGAAAGTTGTCAGGGAACTGGAACAAAAGGCAGGCAAAAACTGTGTGGTCCCCAAGAATTCTGCTGCAAGTTGAAAGAGGAGTGAGACAAAGGGATAGATCCCTCCAAGATAAAATCTCTCTTGCTGCTAATATGTATGTTTTAAAATGGACAAAAATGTTATGGCACTGTGCAACTGGCTCTCTTAGAGAAGTAAAGCCTACTGGCATCTAAGTGGGAGAGAAGGCAGGAGCAATGATAGAGTTTGTTGAGGGGGTTGCATACCTGCCGCTGTATTTGTCAGCTCTCCAGGAAATCTTCACACTGGTGTTTCATACTTCCAAAAATTCAGAGATAATAGTTACGGAAAAAGGAAGCTGGAGTTACTATTTTCTTTACTGCTTTTCTCTCTTTCTCTTCAAAATCTTCATTAAAAATGAAAACCATATATATAGGCTTTAATTATATATATGTATTTCTAAATATATATTGTTTTAATTATATATATACACAGGAAAAAGAAAGATAAGGAAAAGGACAAAAAATAATGCTAAAATAAATGTAACAGAAAATACTCCCCATATTCACTGTGTTCTGTAAGATGCAATTCAGAATTTATAAATTGCTTATAGTTATCTTCTCCTCAGCTATTCTCCTCACCTCTTTCTTCCTGAATTTCTATTAATTTCTGCCTATCACCACTGACTAACTATTATTGGCACTGCTATTTTCATTGCCTACCTCCAGATAGCTCAGGGCAACATACATCTCTTTTTACTCATACTGATGTAATACAACTTCAAAAGAATACAATTACAACAGTTACCAATGGCTGAAATGCAGAAGATCAGAGACAAGTTTTCATTTTCTTCCATTAAAATGTCATTAAAGTTTGTTATTTTCTATGTAACACTCACCCTAGGCAAGGTCTAAGCAGAGAGCCTAGACTCTTATTTAAGAATTTTCCCCTTAGCCAGTAGAGTAGGTATTACAGGAGATATTTTTCCTAATGCTGGTTGTGCAAATTTATTTTGGTGGAAGTTAACAACAGTGCCAATTGATAAACAAAAAAGATAAGCAGCAAGGCCTTGACCTTTGAAAATATATTTCAAACTTCAAACAAATCAGTTGCCAATTTATTTGGAGCAAATTCCTTTCATGTCCTAGTGAGTCTGTCCCTTTAATTATAGTATATAAGCCCTTGGGAGAAAACCTGAGAATGCATGTCATTACAACTATTCTTCTGCAGAATAGCTTGACTCCATTTAAAATGTTCATCACTCTAATGGTGCTCCAGGAGAAGTGATTTGCAATGAAAGGCTTGTGAGAGTGTCTAGCAACTGAAATAGCAAAAGGAAGTATATTCTGAAGACAGTGTATTTTGAAGAAACCTCTATGTGTCCTCAACTTCATTCCTTCCCTTACCTATCTTTTGAACCCAGAAGGGAGACGAGTCCAAACGGTGCTGAGGATGTCCAAGGTGCCCCGTACTGAAACAAGTACCCCATTCATACAGGTGTCTGCACATATTGAAGGGAGGACTGATGCCGTTACCATTCATTAGACATCAGGAATTCAGCTGGTGGGAGAGGTACTAGAAAAGGGACACAATTTCTGCCACACCCAAGGAGCTGCTAGTCAGGGCTGAGGACACACTGTCTTTTACAGTCAGCATCAGTGTCATTTCTGTGGAAAGTTGATTAAATCTGGGATGCTAAAGCCAGCAATGTGTTTTTCAGATGGCATCTGGTGGCACAGTGTAATAGACTATATTATTTGCTACATCATTGCTCATGAAATATTGTTAGCAGGGTGCAGATCATTCGTCCATTAACACCCTGTGAAGTCACCTTGAATCCCATGTTTCCAGAACAGCGGAAAAGACTTCTATTTCACAGCTGAAAAATAAGCCATTTGGATGCTTTTAAAGTGCCCAGTACAAAATTTAGCTATTTCTACAATGTTCTCTTACCTATCACAATTTTTCAGCTTCAAGATCTCATCTGGAAGAGATGCAAATATCACTCCACTTCGTCTGAACAAGTGGCCTGCCAGAAGTTAGTATGACCCTTTCTCTCTTTGGTGATAGTTCTCTAAGGAGATATTTTTAAAGGTATGCACCATACATAGATTATTATATATATTATATCAATCTATTCTCTATTTAAACATGCTGGGATGTGGAAGAAAATGTTTAATTCTCATGATTTGTTGCAGCTCCAGGACACCAATCACATTCATATTACTATCTATACCAGAGAAACAAATCCTTGAAATTACACAGTTGCTGAAGTAATCCATTCAGAGAATTTTCCTACCCATTCAGTTTGGGAACTATTGGCCAGGTAGACTGACAGCTTTGAGCTCTGATGTCTGCTATGAGAGGTCATGGACAAAATAATGATGACTTATTAGTCCAGATTCGTCTGGAACTGCAATGCTGTTTCCTCCTGCTGTCCCTCTCTCCTACCCAGAGAACATTTACACAGTCTTATCTTGAATTTTGACTTACTGTTGCCAGTGGTGGAGAGAGTTAAATGAGGGTAGTTCACACTTCTCTGAGCTACTGTGTATGTCTGCTGTAGATGCAGCAAGATGGTGCTGCTCTGGTTCAGAGAGGTTTCCTTTGCAATTAAAAACTTAGTTTTTAGAGTGTGAAAAATTAATGTCAGAAACTGATGGCCCTCTAGAGGTGAGTGGACTAGAACTGAGCTGACAGTGATGTCTAATTTCCAGGAGAGAGATAAGTAACCCTGCAATAATTTTACTGCTCCACACTGCTTTATGTTTCACTAAGAACTAGACACAAGGTCAAATAAAAAGAGTCAAATATTGAACAGAGGAATGAAAAAGGAAGGGGTTTCTTATAGCAGAACTACATGAAACCTTGGAAGCCTTCCCTTCTTACTGAAAAAAGTTCACACCTTTTGAAGTTCAAACAATGTCAAGAATCAAATCTGATTTTTGATATCAACTGCGAGACACGAGTAAAAAAGAATGTCCATTACTCCAGATTTTTCTGTAATTTCTGCCCAGCTTTCATCAGCTGATCCTTTTTTGACCTTTTTTCTTGATGACAATTACCATGTGAAACCCTTGGGACAGCCAGCATAAGCCACACAACTAATACCTGGCTGTTCTGATGCCACTCACTGAACTGATGGAGGCACTGAAGGCTAGGACCAGCCTCATACACTTTGCAAAGCATTCACTAAGGACTAAAGGGTGAGACTGAGAAGACTCAGGGCTTCTGCAGTCCGAGACCAGCCACATGAAAGCACTAAGGGTTATCAGCAGTCTAAAATACATGGTCTAGTAGCGGAAAAAAAAGAAAACTAAAAGAATGAGAGTGGAACAATTTAATTGATTACAACAGTGGGAAGATGTTACAGTAAGCCTTCACACATGTAAAAAGCTACAGCCAGTGGGACTAAGACAAGATGTAATGGGTTTAAACTACAGCAAGGGAGGTTAATAAAGAAAATGAGAGCATTGGAATGTAAACAATAGAGACACACTTGAATGACTTTCTTGGGAAAACTGAGGACTCCGTATGTGTAAAAGCTGTTTATAAAGGACAAGTTATGCCAACATCTGTTAGAAATTTGATCCTGGTGAGTCTGTGAGAAGGGCCAGATGACTGCTTTTAGATCTCGCTTATTGCCCTTTATTATGTCTTTATTGCCCTTAGACATTATATTTCTCACTAGATTACCCACTACACATTCCTTGAAAGCTTGGCTAAGTTAGCTTACTTTTTCTCCTCTCTAGGTGTTCTAGCTAAAGCAACATATGTGGAACCTGCCATTACTTTTTTTTCACACATTTTTCTGCCGAGGAGAGCTGATTGCATCCCCAGCCTCTTTTAGTGCTACCAGAAAATGGGAAGTATAGAAAGACATTTAAGGAGAGGCTCAGGTGGCTAAACGAGAGTTTTACACATTTTACACTGGGGACCTTTTTCTAGAGGACCCTTCCTGGCCTCGAGCTGCCACTCTAGAAGGGCACAGGCCATACCTGTGTGCCCTGCATCAGTATCCCAGACACTCGAGGGCATCCTATGCCACAGCATGGGAATTCCACACTTAGCTTTTTGGTAGCTGCAAGTTATAGTTAAACAATCTCTTTCTCTAGGGCAACAACTACTCTCCTACATGTTCTGACATTATGGATGATGAGACAGCCCTGATTCAGCACCCTGCACAATCATGTGCAGAGCAGGCAAAAAGGAACACCTGGCCAGGTCAAAAAAGGAACAGGCTGAATGCATCTCTTCGTAGGTGCAAAATAAAACCCCGTAGGAAGCCAAATCTAAACATTTTTGCTATTCATATTCACTCCTCCGGGCAGCATATTCCTTTGTTTGCATATATTAGCTACTGATCTGATAAGTAATCCTGCTGAAATCAGTAAGATTATTATAATTAATTCATTTGGAGTCCTAATTACCGCGACTGAGTTAGACACACTCACTTTAGTGAGCGCAGGACAGAGTTTCTCCTTGCCTTTGCACAGGTGCTCTGTCAGGAGGATTTTGCAGAGGCAGGGCTGGTGCTTGCAGGCTGTCTTGTTTGGTATCAGTATGAAAAGTGCTGCTTCCATCTTCTGTGTCTTCAAGATGTTATTCTTGGTAACATCCTAAATTAGCTATTAATTTCCTTTATGTTTTTGATTTGAGGCTCTATTTGTCTAAATATTCCAAATAGAATGAGTCATAAGTACCTGAGTTTAATGCTTGCCATTGTATGAGCTGCAGATGTATGTCATTATTTAGTTATACAAGAAAAATAAATATTCTGCACTGCATGTAATCTGATGCAAAGCCATCGATGCATTTTTGCTATTGCCTTCAATGGGAGCATGATTAAAATTCTTGTAAGTGTTCATTAAAACCCCAAAATACCTGTGGAAATCTGTGATAATTAGTTCAATTAAAACTGTCTTCTGAAAACCAACCGCACTAATGACAGACTGGCATTTGGTGATTTTGTGTAGCAGTAGCTCCAAACTTTACTTGATTTGCATGCTGAAAGCAGAGGCTGTAGTCCTGCCTTCCTTAGGGATAATTGTGAATATAAGCTAATGAGCAATCCCCAACACTAGCAGGCTTCACAGCTCCAGTAAATATACTGAGATGGATCTGTGAGATGGATTTGTGAGCACGGGCGGGTAGAGCCATGGGAGCTGTGCCAGCCACCTCCTTTTCTCGCCCGTCAGTCTCCCAGACTCCAAAGGGAATCGCTGAACTGCCCAGGAAGCAGCTCTCACACGGCCAGGGTTTGGAGGGAGTGATGTTGCCAAACCTCAGCACTGGCTGCAGTGTGCTGATGCCCAGTTTAGCCCCTGCCCCTTAGTAGAAGAATAGAACCAACTTGCCCGGCTCAAGAAGAGGGAATTGCTTAAGGCAGAAGCATTATTCCACCAGATTTCCCTGGCATTTCTGGCTCAGTGAACTCTCAAGTGGTGTTGCTGCGGCAGGAATCTCTGAAGGTGTCTGATTACAGGAGACTTTTACTGTGAGCTGGGCATGCAGCAGAGTAGAAATTTATCATCTTTGCCACTGCTCTCGAAAAGGAATGGGTTGAACAGAGCCAGAGCACAGATTTTCAGCTGCCAAAGGCCAGGATACCAGCAGCTAGGCTTTGCCTTTACAGGATGGCTCTGCAATCCAGCCCTCCTCACCCCCAAAAAAAGATTTTTCCAGTAACAAAGCAACTGTCAATAGAAACCGTTGTTCTCTCATTTGTTCCAATGGATGTGGTACATTTTTCTTCTTTTACTGTGCTTTTACTGTACTTTCTCCTGATTATCAACTTTAATGGATCGGTGACTAGCTTTGGAAAAATCTGGTCTGGTTTTGGTGAAGCTTTTGTGCCCTAAAAAGAGTTTTCAAGTCTGATGTGAAATCTGTGCAAAACTGAAAACATCTTGTGTTTGAATCAGGGAAATTCATTTAAGTCTGACAATTTTGCTGTGCAAAATACGATTATTCCATACCTAACGTGCAGTCAAAATTCACAGTTGGAACACACAGAAGCATAGCCAAAGCATGCAATAGAAAGAGCTGTGGGTCTCCTATATGCTAAAATGAAACAATATTTTGGAACCTCTAGTCTTACATTGGAGCATTTAGTAATCATTGCACACAGTGGTCTGTTATACCCTAATGTGGTTCATTTTCAAGGCACATAATTTAGTTGGGGGTTTTTTAGCTTAGAAGCTCGTTACATGACTTATAAATATTCTGGGTTTCTAGTTCATATTTCAGTCGCTTTTCTTGTGGCTTCTCTAAAACCGTACTTCTTAAAGATCTCTAAAATACAGAGTTTTCATTAGCTGATGCTCTTAGTGTTTGAAAGGGTTAATAAATCATTTCTGTCTCAGCTAAGCTGTCTCATTTTCAGCTTGTTGCCAAAGCATAAAGGAAGTTCAAGTTTAGAGATGTGCAATCTAGGAAAGAATGAGTCTTAAAAATTAATTGAAAACATACACCTTTTGTCACTTTCAACTTACAAAAATGAGAATAATTTAGCATGCCGGGACTGGAAAGATCAATCTCTTCCTAATGGGACCAAAAAAATATCTGAGAACAAACAAAACCAGAGGGACAAGAGTGAGGGTTGTTGGGATGGCAGAGAAGTTGGGTGCAGCCGGTTGCAAAGACTTCTCTGGCAATGTGATATCCCATAGATCATCATGATGCTGAGAGGAAAGAAGAAAATAAGCCCAGGAAAGATAAAGGTAGAATAAAGACTAGAAGGCTGAGTGTGAAGAACATGCATCAGATTGTAAGTACAGATAAATTGTAATAAATCCAAAGGTGGGCAGCTTTAAGGAAAACTGTCTTATCATTATCTTTTGATTTTCTTTCTGTAAAGTCTCATTTGCTGAAAGTTCTTCAGCAGGTCTAGCAGTAATATCAGTCCATTAATAACTCCTACAGCACTGAAATATTTCTTTGCTGCAGTGTCTGTAAATGATGGAGAAACAGCTCAGTACTCCATGTGTATAAGTGGTTCTCTAACAGCAAACCCTTGAGTTGAGGGAATGAAATGAACTTCCTTATCATGTTTGACACTCATTCTTTTTCATTTAGTTTCTGTATTTCTTTTTCCTTCTGATCATTTTAAAATTATGATATATTCTGAGTTCTGCAAGACCAAAATACAGTTCTCTCTCTTTTTAAAATGGTCTGCATTTTTCAACACCATCAGCTCAGCGCTTTTAAACTTCAAAATAAAAATCAGAGCTGATACTTCCCACAGTGCCTTATAAGGAGACTTACTGCCCTTGTTTCTGGTCTCCAGTAACCTGCTGCTGATGGTTAATCACAACTGGTTTCTTTTGGTCTTTCAGAGGGACCTGCAGGTGTTATCTCCCTTCTGCTTCACTACCCACTTCCCCTTTGCTGGCTTCTTTCTGATCATCCACATTAAAATTCAAAGCATGCACAGGGCAAAGTCATGGAGCTTTAATCTTGGTCGGAAGTTAGTCCTGGATCCATCACAACTGACACTTGAGGTAATTTGACATTGAAAAAAGAATTATCCTAGGCCCCAATTCTCATAGCACCTCTGAAGCTGAGCAGTAAATAATGAACTGTACCATCTAATTGAATTGGGCATTAGTGCTTGAGGAGCACTTCTTGAGAATAAGCATATGAAACCATCAGTGAACAGTGACGAACAACTCAGAATTGGGTTTCAAGCTGTACAGCATTGATGTTTTAGCTGGGCACCTCAGGAAACACTCAGCCTTCTTGTAGATCTTGCTTGACCTAGACAGTGCTCAAACTTCTCTTAATTATTTCAGCTCATGGCTACTTAATATGTTTAATTACTAATCAACCAGACACCTCCTGGATGCTGCTCCCTGTGACTTAAAACAAATTAAATAAAGAAAGCATAATTCAATAACTGCTAAATAATCTTTTATAATGTTACTACAACAGTTTCTTTGTAAGTTACTAATCACAATTATGCAAATGTTAATTAAGGTTATTACTGCTCAGTTTCTATTGACTGGGGGAAAACTAATTCCTAGGCAGAACCAGCTGTATCATTTTGCCTTAGAAAAATTTTAAGTCTCTACACTTATGGAAATAAGAGATCAAGACCATTATGGTACATTATAGTCATTGTACAGAGGACATGTATTTTTTAGAGAACTGTCCTTCCATACCATTTCCCTTCCCTATTTATATCCTCTCATTTTACTTCCTAGCAAGGAGTAGGATCTTTCCAAATAACATTAATGCAGTAATGGGGTAAAGAGGATGCAAAGTGTGGACGAGATGAGAGTTTCCATCTGGGCTGAGCAGTGGGTGTTAGACAGGATAAGCTCAACCCTGCTTTAACAGCTTCCCTCCTTCTGGAGCCAGGCAGGTTGTAACAACCTGAATACCACATACCCCTTTCATATTTCTGAGGGTGCCTCTCAAATCATTCTCTTACACTGAACTGTTCCTCATTTTTGCTAGGTTTGATGCCCCTTTTAAATGCCAAAAAAGTGTAAAGGGATTGTGCAGAGTAAGGAGATACGAATCCCAATAAGATCACAAAAAATATGGAGAGACTAATACATCACACAGTATGCAGTATCCATAGGTCAGAAAAAAAGAGCAAAAAATGCTGATGCTTTCCAAACAGTGCCATGGGAATATTTGTAGGAGTAGTAAATAAAAAAGGTGGAGTAATGCAAGTGGAAGGAAAAAGGTACAAAAATGTCATCTAATTCCTTGCCTCAGTGACACACACTGTCATCTCACTGGAGACCTGTGACTGCTCAAGTTGCCCAGCAAGTGGATAAAAAATGTCTTAAAATTTCAGCAGCAGGTTGAGGAGGGTAAAATGAACTGTTAAGGTCCTGGAAAGTGCATGGCCCTGCTCGCTTACGAGCACAACCAATTTGTCAACATTACTGGAAGGTAAGCAGAAGCATCAAGCAAAGCCTGCAATTAAGGCCAGAGTAAAATGCTGCAGCACGTGGCCCTCTTGAGAGAGACTGATTTCAGAGCCAGCAAGAGCAGGCACATCTCATGTCCTTTGCTGTGTGCTTCCTGGCATCACCGAGCTCCTCTCTGTGCTGCTGCAGAGGTTTCTCCGAGGACACCCTCCTGCTTAGCATCAGGGCACGTGTCAGTCTCAGCACAGGCACTGGCATCACCTCCTGTGCACAGAGCAGATGCTGCCCAGGCTGAGCTGAACATGAGCAGTTTGAACTTAGGCTTTCTGATTGAAGCCTTTGGAGGTGCTGCTGGGACAGTCATGCCAAGAAATAGGCAGCCACTCAGGAAAGTTCAGCAGAACAACAGCTTGCTGTCAGGGATGATGCCAGCTGCCTCGAGGATTATGTGGAGACAGACTAAGCCACAGGGCAGGTTCAGACAGACAAAAAAAGAGTGGTGTGATGGGGTGAGATTTCCTCCTCTTTAAATGTACATCCAGCTGAGTAAATACTCATGACTCAAGTGAAATCTTGTTTTCCCCCCCAGACAGAGCTCACTGCAATTCCCATGTTTCAGAGCAAAGGTCCCACCTATCTGGCATTGGGAAACGTGAGGCAGAGATTGGACAAGTAACCTGTACCTCTCCCAGTCATGTGCTTCTGGACACACCTGACAATAACTGCTCCCTTCATAGCATTAGACTGAAACTGCTGAAGATGGGAACCAAATCCTGTCTGCAAGCCACCCACAGTAACAGAGTGACAGAGCCAAGCCCTTCCTTCCTTCCTTCCTTCCTTCCTTCCTTCCTTCCTTCCTTCCTTCCTTC
>VZRV01006488.1:0-38464 GCA_013398115.1 Falcunculus frontatus | reverse complement strand
CTCTCACAACTTCCCCATTTCTGGTTTAGCTGTACATGCGCAAATGTCTTTGTGAAAGCACAGAAGCATAGCCAGAGTTTTCACAGTGATGCCAGAACATTATTGTGATAATACAGAAAATAACCAACTAAGCCTTACTCAAACTACTGAAAAATACCAAATGAAGACGCAGAAACTGATTCATGGCCTCTGTCTCCCAGTAGTGATTCAGTCCCTTAATCAAGGGCTGTGGCCAGAGCTGCAGACTGTCCTAATTTAAATCAGGTCTGTTGCCACCACTTTCCTTTAGATGAGAGTGCCCTGCCCAGGGACAAGCATAGTCCTTTTCCCTGAGTTCCAGACACTCTTCTTTCTTGGCTTAGTTTTGGGTGTTATGTACATGCAATCACAACTTTAATAAATATGTTTAATTTAACCTCAACTCAGCCAAGCCCCTAAGTTTTGGGGTGTCTGCAGATTCTCTGTTAGCTACTGACTGTATTTTAAAAGCATGTGGAAAGTATCAAAATCGATCGATCTCTTAGGACATTTAATTTGCCTCCTTTGTCAAAACAAAATTCACCTCTTGAGGTGAAGAATATCTAGGAAGAGTTGCAACCAGGCAAGCTTCAGTTTCTGCTGAGTAAATGCTGTAATTTCTTTTGAACAGCCTGGTGATATGAAATAATGAACCAGTAAGCTTTGCACTAAATTGACTATCCATTTTTGTCTTGCTGGTTAATGTTGCATTCTGTGATTATCTAGTCTCATCCTCTCATTTTGGCCAAAGCAGAATAATTTTAGCACAAACCACAGCATCTCTATTCATCAAAGGCCAGAGAGTCATTGTGGCTGGTCAGTGGCAAGCACTTAATTTTGAGAAAGGGAAGACCAGCTCCACGTGTGTAGCATCAATGTTCTGCTCCAACACATTAGCTGCAGTTCTACTTTCCCACTCAATCCATTCATAGAAAGAGCACTTAATCCTGCCTCCTGACCTCTTTAGTCACTCTTCTCCCCTTAGCCCCTCAGTTTACACTAACCACCAAGTGAGGAAGTGCCTTCGTCAGAGCCAATAAAGCTGTTGTAGGAAGCAGAAAGCAACATGCTTCATCTCCCTGAAGTGAGCAAAACAGCGCTCAGTGGCATTAGAGTGACCGCCCTGGCATGAGGCTGAGGGAGCACAACACTTCTGCAAACCCACACCAGTGTAACTCAGCTCTGAATTGCAGTGACCATGACAGGAGTATGAGGACAGCTTCTTTGGCTTGCTCAACATTCAGAAGTTGAAGAAGTTCATATTCTACCACTTCATGATCGTAGTTACTTCAGCCCAACTGTATGAGACACCTGCCTTGGAAAAAGAAGGACAAGGTTTCTCTTCAGCTTTTTAAGACTGGCATGTATGTAGCTCTCTTCTCTTGTGCAAGCAAGAGAATCTGGTACCATCCCAAGATGATGATTTTCGGGGACTAATATAAGTTAACAACCTGGATAGAAAAAAGCCTATTATTACATTTTAGATTAAAGGCAATGACATGGGCTACCTAGCAACTTTCAAATCTTGGCCTGAATAATGACTATTAAATTTGCAGAGCATAACCTTTTGTAACCTATCATTTACTAATAATGAATAGCAAACAGCTCATTGTGATGGGATCCAAAGTGCTGTAACCTGATCAGTCCTCTTGATTGCTTAGTATTTTAATGTATAGGCATTAGTCTTTGCCTGAAAATGACAGTCCAAAAGATGAGATGTATTAAAAAAGCATGGAGAAAATAGAATAGCAAATAAAAATAATAATAACCCAGACACACAGATATGTCCACAGCAGTAGAAACGAACAACAAAAATCTTCAAGTAACAATTCACATATGAAACTGCCTTTACAGAAGCTAAATCCCAAAATTCCTTCCAAGAGACACACTAATGCTGCCCAGTGCTGCATCAGGAATCGTAAAGTGACACCTATTTTAATCCACATAGTGAAAAGTCAGCAGACTTGGCAGCCACCACCATGTTCACAATACACAGCCTAGAACTTCATGATTTAACTCAGGGTATAAGATTCAGCTCCTGAATCTGAATTCAGCTCCGGTCTGAGCCGGAGCTCAGATCCCTGTTTTCAGCTGGAAGCTGAAACTGTGTGTGCCAGCACAGTTGTGATGACACAGAGCTGAACTGCATGTTCCAAATCGGCAAGTTAAAAAGAAAAAAACCACTTTTAGTGAGCACATTCAATACAGCAGGAAAGAAAAAACTAGATCTTTATAACCAGTTCCCCACTGCTCATATAACAAAATCAGTGAAAAGCCATTTTCCAAATGTAACTGCAGACCTGAGTCTTTTGTCTTTGATCAAGCCCCAGCACATGCTGGCTGTAAGCCTGACCTTGGGCCAGGCCCTGCAGTGGGTGAGGTTTAAAGCAGGGCTGAGCAGACTGACAGGTGAGCTGTGTCAGGTCTGTCCCCTGCCTCCACCACCGCTTCTCTCTCCATCTCTTGCAGGCAGCTGGCATGTGGTCCCCTGGCAGTGCCCCAGAGCACGCTTGCTGAGTGGAGGACTGCCCTCTGTCATGTCATCACTTTTATCTATAGGAAAAAGACATTCTCTCATGCAAAGAGAAACCCTGTAGGGAGAAAGAGAAGATTTTCGCTTCCAGTGTGAAGGGAAGAAAAGTCCAAGATGAACTTTGCCATGTGGAATGAATTCTGGATTAGGCAAACACGCAGCTGGAGAGCAATTGTGAGTGAGCTGGCTCCTTGGGACAGCTCTGACAGGGTCACAGGAGATAGGGTGACTAATCAGACTGGTGAGGTTTGGTTAAGGTCATGCAGGAGGTCAGTGGCTCTGCCAGAAACAGGATTTAAGGCTGCCTTTCTCCTGTCTAATACTGGTGATTTTTCAACTAAATCCTTCTGCCCATTCTGCAAATAAACCCTACCTTTTCCTCTGCCGTGTATGCACTCCTGCCTGCTCCTACTTAAAAATTCAAACCAGATGATTCAGAGGACCATGAATAAGAGAAGATAAATTAATGGCCCTCAAAGAGTAAGAAGTGTGTGCACAGAGCATTTGTATGAGTGAGAGGAGTAAAGCAACACAGAATATGTAAAAGAGATTTCTATCTTGAATATTTGTGAGCAATGTGTCTAAGAGCACGATGCTGGGATCTATTACTGTCTCTTTCTATTTTTATTTTGTTCCCCTCTTTTCATCTGTAGTCTTCACCAACCTTCAACTTTTGCCCAATCAAAATAGTTTTGTGTAACTTCGATTGAAGTCTTGGAGGAAATGAATAAAACTCTCAAGAACTTTTCTGTGAGCAAGCCTTGTGTCCTTCCTATTATCTGATTTATGAGCAAAACTCTACAGTTTTCTACCCGTCCTTTTACTTTCTACCTTACCTCTGAAATCTTCCCCTTGCCCACCCTGCAGGTCATGCCCGTGTTTCCATCCAGCGTATGCACCGTGAGTTGTGCAATGCTGCCCCACATCACATCACTGCTCCTGGAGCAGAGCTGCAGTGCCTACGATAATAGCAGCACTTTCACAGAGCACAGCTCTCCTCTACCTAAGATTCCCGGGGGGGCTGTCAGATGCCAAGGATCTTCCTGAAAGAAAGAGGAGCTGAGAGAAACCTGATTGACTTTTAATCGGATAGCATATGGTGCCGAGGAGAACAAAGAGCCCATATTGACATTTACCAAATTAAATGGGTAAGTAGGCTGGAACAGGCCTGATGCTGATGGCAGACCTACAGCAACAGCCCGCTGGGCACTGCTGTTTGCAAAACATGTGCTGAAGTTTGGACACTCCTTGCATCAGTGGTGCGAGGGAAAATGAAGGGATAGCAGATGGCAGATTGGCAGTTTGAAGGGAGATACAGCCTGGCTTGTCTTACTATTTTGCCATTACTAAATCAATATTTTATTCCCTTGTTCCCAGGCTGAAAGTGCCCTGGCTTGTTTGGTGTGTCATAAAAAGAGTTGCTGTACAGATTTCAGCTGTCGCTCTGCTAAGTGGCGGGTATGGGGCTCTGGTCAGCAGCAGGCACTGCCTTTGTCAGACTTCATTACTTGCGAAAATAGTTGTCTACAGCTGTACCCAACTGCAAATCTTCTGTATCAGCACTTTGGCAAACATTTGCAATTTCAACACAAACCCCAGCAGCAGGAAAGAAAAGTGGTTTCTTTTTATCATCAGTTTGGCATTTTGGAAGACAGACGAGCATGCCAGCAACTGAGATGGCTTTACTGCTTGATAGGAGAGGCCAGCAACAGATAGCTGGCAGAAGTTTCCTCAAGCTCTTCTATCCCACTCTCTCTTCCCCTATGCTGAGTCTTTTAACACCAGTATTTGACTTTATTTTAAGAAAGCAAAATCTTCAATCCCACCATGCTCCGTTTCAACTCGCGTGCTGCAGATTAGCCCAGAGTGCCCCTTCTTGGGGCCCCTATACATTGACCTTGCCTAAGTGTCACACACATGGCTTATATTCTGTATTTATCTTCCTCTAACAGCTTCACTGTGCTCATCTTTCAAAGACCACAAACCTCTTGGAGGGCCAGTGACCTATGTCAGTACTGGGAGACCATTTCTTGAAATTATCCTTAGGGTTCATTAAGGTTTTGCAGTTTGAAGCACAGCTGAAGGCTCTGTGCCAAAATTCAGACATTTGCCTTTCATCCCTCTGCCTGGGCCCAAGGCATTCAAAGTTGTGAGTGAAATTACCCTGAAAATCTGAAGCCAGACAGCAGCAGAGGGTAGATTAGATCACAAAACAAGCCTCAGCTATGAAAATACCAATTTTCTTTGCATAGGAAAATTTCAGAATCAGGATGTGCAAGATGTTTTCAGGCATAACAATGGTTATTAGAATAACAGCCTGCATGCTGTACAGATAAAACATATTACTATAATAAAAGTCAAGAAAAACATATCCATGTGAATAATGGTTTTGCCGGGTTTGCTGCTAACCTGAAGAATCTCACATTAATTTTTATTTGGGTTGTCCTAAACCAGAAATTTTGACTACTTTCTTCAACAACCACAATCACCAACCTGGAAATATACTCTTGGGCTGAATAAAGTATTTTTTTTTTACTTACAGCATTGTTTCTTTACAGGTTTACTGTTGTTGATATTTTCTCTCTTTTTTTGGTTTTGGACAAATAGATCCATTACAAAAGAAGAGCCTTTTTTTTTTTTTTTTAAAGAAATCTTTGAACTGTTTAATTCTCCCTCTATGTTTCCATCCAAAACTGTTTTCTAACAGATTCAAATGAGTTTTGGCATCTACAAAATTGAATTTCCTGAACAATTTTGGATCATATCCCAGTTAACTTTCTCCCAAATCTGATCAAAATCTCTAGCTAATGCTTACTCTTGGTAAAACAACAGCGAGACAGCAAAGACCTAGGGGTGACAGCAAAGAAAGATTTTTGGATTTTGTATGATGTATCCTTAAATCAAAGAGCCATTGCATGTTTGTGTTTTTTCTATTCACTCATTCGCTTTCTGTGTTTGAGATTAATATTACCATTGTTAATTTTGAGGGGATGGGGGAGGATTTCTGACTCAGGATTCAAGCCTTTGGAGCATTAACTGTAAATTAAAACAGATGCTTTCCTGAAGATAACCCAATCAAATCAATATGGAGCCAAAGGAGCCCCTCACATGATGAAAGCTGGTTTTAAAGAACTGTAAAGGTTTTTTGCTCTTCAGTCCATCAATTTCCTTTTCCTGCTCTGCTCTGATACAGGACAAGTTGAGGCCACTGACCCTTTTGCAGAGTCTAACACGGAAAGCTCCCCACGAGACCAGAAATATGGCCAAAGGAGACAGATGGGGAGGGGTTTATGTGCTGTGTGGGACAAGGTTAAACTGGTTTTAGCTGTGTTTTGTATTGCTCTGTGTTGCAGACTACGGTCAGATTCTCGTGCGCAGAGCTCAGAACCAACACAAACACTGACAAGGGGGGACCCAGGGTCACTCACAGGTACCAGCAGCTTCAGAGGGGTCTGTTCCACACTTCCTGGAGCACTTGGAAAAGCCACATGCTGCCTCACTGCAAAGCCATTTTTTGCCATATTCTGCTTCAAAGAAATCAGGCTTTGTGCTGTGGTCACTCTGCAGACCAGCAGCCTCTTGGCAGCTTTGGGCCTCACCTCGGGCTGCAGAATCACAGGGACAGCTGCCCTTGAAAGCACAGGGTCACAAATTCCAGCAGGGAGAAAGTTTCAGGCAGAAGTACCATTAGTGCTTGCTCTTTGTCATGAGATTACAGGATAACTTCTAATGCATTTTTTATTCTTAAAGTAAATTTCTGACCTCGTGTTTTCAGGGAAACTCTGCAAGATATCACTCCTAAAAGCTTAAGAATAAGGTAACAACATAAAAAGAATGAATTCTTTACAGTTTTAAAAAAGTTCAACTCACAACTTTTAAGGCAATCTCATAACCACAGGGAACAAGATAGTATTGAAATGATCAGAGTGAAAATAGTTTCCTCTGTTCTAGCTTTCCTGTCTATTTTTATCTCTTCCTGGTTGGACTTAATTATTTTTGTTTTCCCCCTTCCTCTAACTAGCTAAGTATTGAATTCTTTTCCCCCAGGCTTAGCTCTTAGTATCTACAGGCTGGCTGTCTCAGTACTAGACTTTATAGGTTGTTTATTCTTGACTTTGACAGGACATTTTTCAATACCTTTATGAGTAAGCAAATAATAAAATTAAAAAATAACCAAACCCAAACAACAAAGTCTGCTGCTGCTGAATGAAACACCTTATTTGTGCATATTCTGTAAAATCCTGCTTTTTAGCGTAATTAAATTCTTTAGAGCTTGATAGTTGTGAGTAGAGACTCTTACTTTTTCTAGAATTCATTGCAATTTTAATTCATTGTTATGATTGCAGACATAGGATCTGTTTAAAAAAATGACAAATTTAAAAGATGTTCAACTTAATTTAAATTTTAAAAAATATTTATTTTTTCGTTGGAAAAGAGTCTATGGAACCACAGGGGCTTTTCTACATTTTCTTTCAAGTTTTCAATTTAAGGTCTTAATTTGCCAAGCAACATTTTCAGAAAAAAAAAAAGTACTTTCTGCTTCTCATTTTAGATTTTACTCCCTTTCCCTTCATGCTTGATTTAGTCATAATTGCATCTACGTTTAAACAGTATGAAATTTTCTTTATTACTGAAGAAGTTCGTTAACTCACTCAGCTACCTTTGAGTGTGGTCGGTTCTGAAGGCATAGATCAAACATGATATCCATAGCAGCCCATACTGGCAGCTGTCTCCCCACATTAGCTCTCCAGCTTGGCACCCTGTTCCAGATCAATATATTTACAACCTGAGTCATGAGAGAAAAATATTTATGGAAGTTTTATTCTGCAATGTAAACATAAGGTGCTGTGCCCAGAGCTGCCACCTGCACAGAGCATGCACAGCATGGTGTATTTAGCTAGCTAACATCATAGACAGCCTCTTGTGTAGAAAGAGAGTGGGATTAAAATACCCCATAGAACAAGGATTCATATTAGGAAGGAACATTGCCAAATGTGAATGCAATTTATGTGAGAGCTTTCTGGACCCAGGCATGTGGCACAATCCTGTACGTTAGTAAGATGAATTTTAGCAAAATAAAGGCCACCCAACCTACAAAGACTTTGCTAGCAATTTTGGCTGTTCTTTATGTGACGAATCTTAGATTTTTGCATTTTAAGTAAGACTAACAGATAAGTTTTGATGTTTCACACACTAATGTCTCTTTGTTCTTAGGATACTGGAAACCACAACAGAATTGAAAAGCAATTTTACAAAGCTCTGAAAGCCAAAGAGCAGATCACACATTTTGCCTGAAGCTACAGAATCTACTTCCATAGCAAAAAGAAAGCAGAAAAGAGGAGATATTCTAAAGGTCTTACCAAATGAAGATGTACACTAATCTGAAAGATGCACAATGAATGTGGAAGGAAATGCAACAAAAGAGTCCATGTTCAAGATGGGAATAGGTGGATCTTCTTTGAAGTGTCAGATGATGCAATAATATTTTTTTTTTAGTATTATTAAAATTATTTACAAGCTATACTAATGACCCCTTCTTACAAATACAGTCTTCTAGGGTGTATTCCTTAGTAAGCTATCACACAGGTCTGAAATTTCCTAGTAGAAGTGTGTCTCTGGGAAGAATCGGAGAGAGGGAAATAATAAATCATCTTCGAGATTTGTTCTGGAAAGATGTTTCCATTTATGTGCTGTATTATGGAGACAGTGATAAAATGGTAGATGAAGATTATCACATGCCTTCCAGGAGAGCAAAAAAGGTTACACCTATACTGCACTCTGACAGCAAACACATGATACTTCAGTTTGAGGTCACAGGAAATAGAATCTGTGGTGGGATCTCTGCTTATGATTTGTACTCATCTCCTTCCTTGTTTTAACACGGGGCATACACTGACTGTCCTTCAGATGAGAAAAACAAGATCTGGCTTGAACTCCAGTACAAAGAGTTACATAGCCCTCACAGCAGTGTGACTCATGAAAATAAACTCCCCGGGATCCCCATCTGCCATACATTATCCAGCAGCAACTTGTCCTTGAAATGAACTAAGCAGAGGTTTCCATCTGGCCAGCGACCAGTTAGTCAATTTGCATGGTGACCTTTTGCCTTGTGATTGCTTTTAAATGAAGTCTCCAAAATCTGTATTGTTCTGGGTAGGAAACATCTGAAATCACTTTTCAAAGAGAGCTTGGCACCTCCCCACTATTATACCACTGTGCAGTTTAAAATACATCATCTCACTTATTGTTCCATCTATTTGATCTGCAGCCCTGCTTTATCCATGCAGCCACTCCTCTGGAAACAAAGAGATTTCCCATTCCTTTAGAGACTGAACTAAAACTGCTGTCCCCAGGAGTACTTCTGCTGGATCCAAATATCCAGCAATCCACAATGTACAGAGACTGCCTGTCACCATTTCTAAGAGACAGGAAGGAAGAATCTTAAAAGTCAACATTATTTTCTCCATTTTGGACATATGATGATAGATCAGAGTACATCAGTAAGGCTGAACTTGCAATCTAGTCCCAGAGGTCATAGGAATAGCTTTATTTTTGCTTGAAGACCCAAGCCAAAATAAGCTGTATCGACTGCTTTTATTGTTAATGTAGAGTAAAGCATACACAATTTATTTCAAATGATACCCTTTTTAAACAGTGTGTTTCTTTTTTTCAGACTTACCCCCAATAAAAAAACTAATAGGGTGAATAGTGTCAATCAGTGCTTGCATTTGAAGACATCCAAATGGTTAAAAACTGTCATTTAAAAGAACAAAGTTTGCTGAGCGCAGTTTGCAGTGTGGTTTTTGGTACAATGCCGTAAACTTCAATGTAACTGTAAGCTGTGAAGCAATTATCTTAGTTTTAGATAAGGTTTTTTATTATGATGCTGCCTTACAATTTTACCTTTTGTTTAAAATATTCATCTTCATTTCTTGTAAAATAATTTAGTAATACATCATCCTAAACTAGCACCCACTCTCTACCAGAAAAATCAAACATATACCCTTTAAAACACCAGGTAACAAGCCAATATTATAATTTCTAACCTCTTACAGACTAGAAATGGAAAAAAACCCCAACCCGTATAATTGATTACTTACAGTTCATCTCCCTTTATTGTCACAGGATGGATTAGACTGCCTTTTGCTCCTTTCTAAACTTTTCCATGCTGGTGCAAAATTATAACCAAGTGATCTACTCAGAACATTTCTGGCATAGGTCAGTTGAAGAGGTTGAAGAGTTGAAGAGAAGAAGGTCACACCATCTTTCAGCATATCTAGCTGGCCAGTGTGTGTTGCACCAAGTTACTCTCCTAATTTGCCTGTAGAACATGTTTTGCTGTGTAGGAGTTAAATCTAATGAATCTGGAGAGCTCACACCACTGAATGTGTCTTTTCTAAGGTGCAGTTTACAGGCAGTCACATACTGTATAAGAAGCATTGTGATCAAAAATTTCAGGAATCACAACTTAGACATGTAGCGCAAGATGCCATGCAATGGCAGAAAACAGCTCACTCTCTTCAAGCAAAGTCTGGGGGGAAACACCTCAGGAGACATTTTCACCAACATCTGGTGCATTGGCTGATCAGACAGTGATGTCCTTATCTTTTGGCTTGGGTTCAGCTCTTCTACCTTAGCACAGCTTGTACTGCCAGCCTAAGTTGCCACTGAGTCGCATTTAATGCTTGCAAAATGCTTTGTCTGAGGCTCACCTTCATGAAGTACAAACAGTTTATGGATTGCCCTAACCAGTTCTTTAAATCCCCACTCTGTGCTCAAGAGGGCAGAGAGTGATATAGCACATTTTCTGCTATTTTGTGTCATAGAAGAATGGCTTCAACATGACAGGTTCTGTCATCTCTACATCTTTTGTACAATCACAGTGGAGCTGTCTGTCCGTCTTTACCACCAAAGAGTATTCTCTGAGAGTTTGAGCAAAGCTAGAGCTACCTGGAGTCCTATGTTCAAAGCCTAGTGAACACCTGGCAATGATTATGCACCTGGTTTGGCACTCAGAGGATGCTCACTCCTCCTGATCTCCCTCTGGCAGCTCTTACCTGCTCCCTGGATACATCTTATCTGACTGGGCTTCCAGCAAGTGCATGCATTCGTACTGAAGCTCAAAACGGGCACCAAAGGGCTCTCTGGGCTTCCATCAGTCCTACAGGGGTTGAGACAGCGGAAATACTATGAACAGTGTCCCTACCTCACTTCACCAGGGCAAAAATGTGATGAGGAATTGAGAGGAAAAGACAGGAACTACACAAGAAAGTACAGCAACGGTAGCAATGGGGAAAATCAGAGGTAGAGGAAATATGGTGGGATCCTATGCTGAGGAAAAACAGAAATGAAAATATTGATGGGAAGTAAATTTGAAGACCTAGAGAAAAGCAGAAGCAGTTGAGGACTTAATGAGGGAACAGATTGAATGACAGAACCCAATAGAAATGCCAACTGCAGACAACTCACAGGAGGGTTCCCCTCTGCTAAGAAACTGTATCCATCTCTGGCTCCCCTGGTTAGCTCAGACTGCCTGTTTTCTCAAAAGTGCTTGCCCAGTCTTCCTATGTGCCTTGTTGAAATTTCTGCCTCTCCACATTGCTGTTTCTGCCCCAGGGAATTCTGCCAAGCATTTCAAGTGTCCATCTGATGCTGTTCACTTCTGCCAAAACACTGTTTAGGAAAACCAATGTTTATGGCTGTGCATACAATATAGGCAAACATGGAAGTCAGTTCATTTAAGAAGCTGCAGAAAATGTTTTATAAGCTGCTGCACAAAGCTCAGGGGCCATGCCATGGGCAAGAAGCAGTCTGCATCTTTCCCAGGGCTCACAGAGACCACCCTGTACCCAAGAAGCTTTGGAATGCATAGTTGTTGCCTTGTGTAAAGCTCCACACCACCCCTTGCACAACATGGTGAGTAAACCCAACACTCCTTTCCTCAGCTGAGAGCTGACACACAACAAAACCAGACGTCCAGTGGAGATGTCTTCAGGGGTTGCAAGTGACCAAGGGTCCCCGCATTAACACATTTTAATTAGATGTTTTCTGAAGGAAGTTCTACTTTGTCAGGAATTCAGGTTTCAAAGTCTCAGCATCAAAGCAAAAGAACTTGCATTACCAGAATGACAAATAAATATCACTGAAGCATTCCCTAACAATAATGAAAGGGCTGATAGCTGAGAAATATTGAGCCAAATTCACTTAGCTCAGAAGGCCTCAAGAAATTGGTGCAATTTGTTAGCTCATAGCTACATGAGTGGAAAACGAAATGTAATGCTTGATAGCGAGAGTTACTTCCACACAGAAGACAATGGAAATCAAAAAAGAGTTCCCGGAGCCAGTAGATATGACTAAAGATTGGAGCTTAGCTATATCAAAGAGTATCATCTGAAAGAAAGGAAAAGTAAATAAGGATGTAGAAAATGTCCTGATATACCAAACAGTTCTATTGAATTCCAAAAGAAATAGAAGTTGGCATAGTCCATTATCTAGAGAAACCCCGCATTTTTAGTTCAAACACAGCTATTTTTCACAAGGTCAAAAAGACTCAACTCTACTAGGAAAAAAATATGAACAAAAAATGGACTAGCTGAAATTGCATTCTGATTTTATTCATCATTCATTTGATCACAGATGGCGTATAGTTCAGCAAGGATCTGATTATGTGATAAATGGTTGGCTACAGGTGTAGCAGCAGAAGATACACAGCAAAAGAAAGTGCACTTTTACCGTATTGTTACTGAAAGCTGATTTTATCAATGTGCAAAGGGTAACTGAAGAAGGGCTTGTGTTAGAATCAGTAACTTCCAAGAAAACCTTAAAAAGTTGCAGGTCCTGGCAGAATTAAGATATCAGCAATTATTAGTGAGTACTGAACTAACTTCACTATACCCTGAAAAAGGATGGGACTGATGCCACCCTTCACACGAGTTGTAAAACTGATCTCACCTTTTTATCCCATCAACCTTTTTGTTTGAATGGGGATTCAGTCCCAAAATCTTGACCCAAGTGCCTCCTGGAACACCTCAGACAACCTAATATTAATTTCAGCTTTATTCGTGTTGCAGTATGCCCTCTGTCAGGCAGCACTTTGCAGTCCGAGAGGAGCTGTGTTTCAGCACAGCATGAAAGCATTCTTAGGGAGGCAGGTCAAGTTTTACAAGGCACTCAGGAATGAGATCTTTGAGGATGAAAGATGTCATATGATTTTGTTGGTAGAGAGGAAGAGACTGAGAGAGTTCAGTCTGAGTAGTGCTCATGTGACCTGACCATTTTCTGCTCTGCTGCTTCTTCTTTCAATGTATTTTCTGCTCATTGAACCCCATAACTGAGGGGGAGCAGAAACAAAAATTGAGTAAGACCAAATCAATATGTTGAATTTCTCCCTCTAACAGGACTTATTATTTATCCCAGAAAAATGAAGAGAGAGAGAAATGGAGGTATCAATTGCTTTTAACCCATGAGTATGATGAGTTGACCTCAGCTATATTTCTAATCTAGCAGGTTTTGAAGGTGTGCTGTCAAGTGGGGACACAGCTTCAGTGTGCCTGGAGGGGAAACGAGGTTAGCAGGACAGCAGGCCTCTGATGTAGTGCCTCCTAGGCTCTCCAAAATCTATGTCAGACATATACAGCAGCTGTTACTGCACCTACTTCTGGTAGTGAGTTGTTCCATGGCCTTGTCTAATCCTGCACTAAAACTGGTGTTGCTGATACCCTGGGCAACTATGGCAGCACAGAGCTCAGGACCCGTTTGAAAAACAGGACAGGTATGTGGGAACCTGGGCTTCACATCAGCTCCCATGTTCACTGCTTAACGGACTTGAAAGGTGAACGAGTCACATTACAACCAGCACAGCACAGTAGATGCAGCCTGTGAAAGCAAAAGGATGAGCGCTGGAATTTATGGTGGGAGTAACTCCAGGGCACTCCAAATTATACCTGCTCTAAGGATGACTTCGGCTTTGCATATTTATACTTTTTTGAGCTGTAAATTATGATTTCTTTGCTGTAAATGTCTCCTCCTGCCCCAAACTATTTCTAGTTATTTTCACACGTTATAATTGTTAAAATTCTCACTGCTGATGACTTGTACCTTCTGGACCATGTTCACTCAGATTTATAAGTTAAAAAAAATATAAAAAAGGAGCAACTGTGGTTAAAGAAATAGGCTCTATGGAGGTGTAATCAGGGAACCACACCAGCTTTCTGCACCCTTCCACTTTATATATGACACAAAAGTCATGTTATTCCTGAGGCCCACAGAGGAAATAGGACATATCCTTATCAGGTTGTACTTCTAGCTGAAAGAAGGGGTATAAAAGGCTTCCACAACAGAAAAATGCAGTCAAATCTTTTGGGTTCCTTCCAGCAACTCAGTCTCTTTGAATAAAGATGATAGATGTGATCACAGAGAATACAGGATGGATGGGGATAGCAGTAAATCATTTTCTGGCTGCTGCCCACTGCTTTGCTCCTGTGAGTGGGCTGGAAAGGGGAAATATGCAGATAGTTGCCTTTGATTTTATGCTCTGTCATCAGTGGAGGAACCCCAGCTGGGAAGCTATAGGCAGCACAAATCCAAGCAAACCAGAGAACCTGGTCCTTATGCAAATGTTTAAAACTACCCATGCTGCTGCCATATCAAACAATACCCTGACATTTAGAAGTGAAGGAAAGCATTTTATTGTGATCTCTAAGTAAAAGTAGGCTTTCAGCCTAAAAAAAAGTTTGATGTCTGATGTTCTAGATTCTCAGATAACCCCTATGATAAAGATTTGTACTTCTCACCACAGCACACTGCAAGCAGTATTTAGTTATGCAGTACTTTTTTACAATAATGATACTTACAATAAATCTGTACAGTCAATAAATTTTAAATACATGGTTTAAAGAGTAACCCAAAATACTTCAAAAAAAGAAGAAGCCCAAGATTTACTTTTTCTGTAGAGGAGCATTTCTAGTAAATCACCTCTCACTACTGATTAAAGTTCCACCATCTGGAGTTCACTGAAGTGGCATCTGGCATTCCAACAATTTTAGGAAATATGCTGGAACTATAATAATAAAACCGAATATCCTGGTTTTAAATAGGCAGTTTCTCCAGCTGCTCTTTTTAAGAGATAGGCTTCAGTTCCAGCAGAAGGCTTGGCACAGAAGTGATGATACTTGGCAAAATTCTGTGGCTGAGGCTGCACTGAAGGTCCGCTGGCTGAACATAATTCTTCCTTCTGACTTTAAAATTGTGGCTTAAGAGTCTCACCTAAGTACTTTAAGTATATAAATATAGAGGAACTCCCTACTGCCCAAGGCCACGGGCACCTCCTGACCATAACTGAGCCCCATTAAGGCATGAATTATCTTTGAGAATGCCTACTTACCATTCTTTATTGAACACAGAGACTGCACTCCTAAATTATTTACAATTAGGCAGAATGCTTTTGGGTCTATGACTATGCACACTGTATGAAAGGCTTGATCTTAATTAACCATTGTTCAACCTATTGAATTGGGATCCTTTCTATATCTCTGTCATTTATAATTAGGCTAATTAGGCCCAGAAAAAAAAAATTATGGATGCTAAACCTTCAAAAGTGTTTAGATACCTTATATTCTCGGGTACATACAATCCTGTCTGACAGCAGTTCAGACTCTCCAAAAATCTTCCACACATCCAAGACTTTCTCAGTCTTGTGAGAGCTAATTTACCCAGAAGCTGCTTCTGGCCATGCAGCACAAGAAGATCCACAAAGCAGATCTTTACTCATCTGATGAGGTTAGGGGTGCTCTGATATGTAGTCATGAAAAACAAAAATACATGCATCACTTACATTTTATAGCACAGTGATAAAAGGGGAGAAATATGAGTTGATCTGCCCCTTCTTTCTTTAAACAATAGATTAGTAGCTAAAGTCACCATAGAGAAAGCATGTGACTGCTCTGGGTGGCTGATTCCATTTTCTGGAACCAAACAGGACAGGTAGGCTAGGCTTAAATGAATTAAGTGCAGATGGTCTATTTATATTCAGAGGCTTCTGTTATTTGGATTTCTTTACACTACAAGAGGAGATGCCTGGTTCTGGCATTGCAATAATTGCAAATAATCATGCATCAAAACTGTATTTTACCAAGTTATCTTCTTTTACAGCCCTGTTCCTCTGCGGTCCTCCCCAGGAAAGTGTCCTATGCAATACACACTGGTTTTTTAAACAACTTTTCTTCAGAATTTCTTACTTCTGTGTTCTTTATGCTTCTTTTGCAATTATACATCAGCTTGTCAGTGATCAATGAATTAAACTGACAGTGATTGGAGCAGTACCAGTTCTACTGGCCACGATGTATCTTTTCTATTGATGATGTCAGTTGTGAAAATATAATTAGCTATTTATAAGAAAACTCCCAATGTTTCATAAATAAGTGCATTTCCTCCACAATAATATGAATAAACACATTCACAAGCCTGATATATTTACAAATACTTTGAGAAAATCTCAGTGGTAGCTGGACTGAGCTTCAGTGAGGTATTATGCATTTAAATGTCACCTTTTATAAGAATACATACTGGAATTTCACAACAGCCATCAAGCATTACTTGTATTTGAGTAATAGCAAGAAAAGTTCTGCTTCTATATTTTAAGTGCAATGCATAGTAGTGTATTAAAAACCTTAAAATAAAATAGGAAAACTAAATTTTATGTGAGCCTTCAGTCAATTTTTTTTTTGTAATAGCAATATCACAGACTATTTGTAGTAGCTTGAATGTGACATTGAATGTGTGCAATGAATTTTTTTCCCTTGTCATTTTTCTTTCAGTCTCTCTTCTGTAGCTTTAACCTTTCCTGCTTCTCTTTCCTTTACCTTCCCTAACACATGCACTCCACTCGTCATTGTGAAGCAGCATACATTTCTGCAACTCTGTTATCCTGAAGAATGTAAAAGTACTCTGCAAAGTGAGTACTTTTACTTTTAGCGATTAGCCCACTGCAACACAGTCAGCCTGATTTTACCACCATTGGGGTAAAAATTACAATGCTATTTAAGAATATACAAACTTGAGGGTTGTTTTTGAAGTTGAGGTCAGTGGCTTGCATGCAGGATTCTTCCTGTGCACTGGATGATATTTCTAGCTGAGCTATGCAGATGCAATTATTGCCCAATGCAGATGCAACTACCCAAACTGGAATTTTGCCAGGACACGAGGATCAACATGTTTATGAAATGTGCCCTGAAGTTGTTCCCAAAAGTATTTGGAAGCTCATTTTAAAAAATATCATCCTAAAGACAACAAAACCCCAGAAATACTGGAAATTATGGAACCTCCTTGGGGATTTTCCAGCTCCAGCCATGCCCTGGTCTCACTTGTGATGGGATCTTTCCCTCACAGCTGGGAGTGCAGAGGAAAACTCTGTACTACAAACTATGGCTTCCTTCTGTGAGCAATTCCCCTGCATGAGGAGGAATTAGTCTCAATTCTTTATATTTTTTTAATAAAATGTTTTCCTCTACCTCCTATTCCATTGCAAACTTACGGAAATAAAAAGCACGTTTAAACTTCTTCAGTTACATTTTTCTTCTTTGTGTTTCTTTTCTTCTGATCTTTTCGCTTTCATCTGCTGACTTTATTATACCAATTTAGCTGCCACAGATGGTTTTTTCCCCTTTTCTTTTAATAGATATGGCACTGAAAAGAACTGTTCCTGGCCTTCTGCCCACAGCCGCTACTTTTTGGTGTCTCCTTTTCCCCCTACCATCTCTTTAAGTGACATGCAACAAATCTTGCAGTACTATGCAATGCTGACAGCTCTTTGTCAGCAAAGTTCCCGCTTGGCATTGCAAGTGGTATCCCAGGCCATCTCACCAGCCAAGGCAAATTGTCACATCTTCATTGATTTTCATGAAAGCAGCAGAGCTTAACAATTTAATTCAGCTGGATAAATGGAGCACTGAATTCCCAAAGTACACCCAGAGACTAAGACTGGGGGGGGGGGGGGGGTGTTTATAACTTCAGCAACAGCAGCAAAACCGTAAGTTCATCTTAAGCTTCCTTCTTACCACCCTTTAGAAATTTCCCCTGGAATTTTTTTCCTTACTGGACTCTGGTTGACACCAGTTAGAGTCACCTTCTTTTCTTTCAGGCTTGCTCATCAGCTCTGCGGCTGACAAGGGTTTGAAGAGATGCTTCTGTAAACACATCCAGCATCTTGCAGCCACAGGCAAGCCACATCAGCTGTGCAGTGTGGCTGGCATAGGACCAAAGCAAGGGATAATGCAGGACCCTGCTGCAGGCAGCTGCCAGGTTCTATATCTTAATTTCCCTCATCTTTCCTAAATGGTAGTGGACCCCCTTAGCAGGGGGACATTTGATAGCAGCACCTAGTCAGTCCCTGTGCCATTCAGAAAGTACAACAGGAGAGGATAAGGGAAGAGCTCTGTGATACTACTCCTGCTTAGTACTGCAAGGCTTTGACAGAGAAATGCAACTATCAACATTTCAAAATGTCTTCCCTGTTCCTCTAAAAGCTGAAAGTTGTTGAAGATGGTCAAAATAAAGGGTGAACGTAGAGAGAAGTCTGGAAAATCTTTCCATCATAAAATATTGGAGAATATCTTTAATGTAATTTGACAACTAATTCCTAGGAGAGCAGATAGTACTCTGTGCACCCTGTATGACTTAAACAGCAGGCCAAAATCACAGCCATATGACATCTATGTTACTTGTTAATTCAAAGGATTTCTCTTTCCTTAAGGTTCCCCCCAGCTCTAAATTGCAGTTGCATGTTCAAATTTAAAGCTTCTTGATCCTTAAATTTCTGAGAGACTGAAATCTGAGCTGCTGGTTTAGTTTAATCTTTAATCTCAGAAGGAGATACACCAATGTGTGAAGAACCAAATATTGCCCATAGATCAAGCCCTTCCGAAAAGCATCATCTAGATGTGATATGTAACACCTTCCCCTGTAAATTTCCAGGTGGTTCTCAGATCTTACAGGTAGAAACGCCAGAACTTCAGAAGGAAAGATGTTTGCCCGAGCTCATGTCAGTGATTACAGAGTTATTCCCTCACTCCTATTCTGCTTGTTACATTAAAAAAAAAAAAAAATCATAGCTAAAAGTCAAGCTGAAGCCCTGCTGCTTTTCCTTCCACGATTACATTTTCCCTGTAATGAGATATTTTGGTCTAGTTTCTTTTCTACATATGACCCCTAAGTCCTTCCAATGTAGCGTGCCTCTTGGCCAATTCTGAGTGGTTATTGTTGATTTCAACAACCACATTACTGCATATTTGGCTGACCACAAGCTACATTAGATGTAGTTTTATGCAACTTTCATTAGATGCTTTCAGATATACTAAGTTGTATTGCCACATGGAAACATAAAATAGATATGAGAGGTATAGCTGTGTTCTGTTTGTTGGTTTGTGAGACCAGCACCAGAGTTCACTCATAATCCTTTATAATGGTGTTCACCTGTGGTCTGCTCTACTGCCCAACCTTGCTATTGGCTTCAGGGCTTTCAACAACCTCTTGAGGCATCCAATAAATTCTTGGGAACGATAATGTGAAAAGGGAAATTATAAGGTAAGTTCGCGACAATGTTGTGAAAAACATGTTTTCTTCTAAATAAATGTCTATCAAAATCTTTTTATTTAAAAAACGGTGATTCTGTTTCTACTTTCTTCACTTGAGGTGGAAAGTCACAAGAAAAAATGAAGATGAATCATTCCTTGTACCCACAACTGACAGGAAAAATAAAGAAAAATGTGCTCAAAAGAAAAAAAAAAAGAAAAAAGAGAAATTGCTAAGCTCATAAACTTTGGAAAAATAATCTAAACCCCATGGTTGGACAGAATGACATCCCATGCCTGGTTATGAAGCCATCAGTCAGAACACTTATCCAGGAACAAGCCCCAATAGCAAACTCCAGACAACTCCTTGGACATCACAGCTCAGTCAGGGTATTCTCATTTTCTTACTGGCAGCGTGTTCCTGGAGTTGCCACCAGCTGCTGTGATGAACCAGGTCCTACCCCTGTACTTCACAGGGAGCAGCCATAATTCCTTTCTCACGATGCACTCACGAGGCAGAGTGGCCTCGCTGACACTCTGAGTTTTGCCAGAAGTGGTCAGCCAGAAGCATCAGGGTATTTACTGCCCTTTGCTGAAAGGCCTGATCTGGAATCAGAAAAAACATATTATGAACCAAATAGACTGTTGGAATTGAGATATATTGCTTTATCAGTTCTTTCATAAAGAAATACACTGAAAATAATTTTCCCCTTCTCTTAAATAACTTAAAGAAGTTATTAGTGGACTGCTATTTCCATTTCTTTCTCCGACCCTGTTTTTCACTAATGAGATTTCCAACAGCATGTTAATTCACCTTTTCCTAAGTATTCTTCTCTTGCTTTAGCTTCTTCATTAAAGCCAACTATTTTTGTTTGTTCTAAAGCTCTCAGCACAGACTATGGCACTAATTATTTTTTCTTCCAATCAAGTAATGACTGTAACCTAAAATTTATGCTTGCCCCCTCCTCATCAAAGCTGATAAATTTTCCTTGGTACTAAGTATTGTTGAAGGCTGAAAAGACTTCCATTAGGCTTTCAATCTATAGCAATAATTTATGTGAGAAATCTCACAGTAAACCAAAGATTTCCTAACCACAGCCTTAAATATTCTAAGACGAACACAGATGGTAGCTGTAGAGTTCCCAGGAGCTCAGGAGGGAAAGTAGTGTGATACAGGATAATTAAATTATTTTTAAGTTTCTTAAGTGCTTTGGGAACCCCTATATGTCAGCAAATGCCTCCCACACACTAGTTTCTACTTTCTTTAAATGAGTTAAATTTGCAAAACTTAAAAAGCTATCATGTCATCCAATTTAGAATGGTCTACACATCTGTCCTTGTTAGAAAGAAACACAGAAATTAGTTTGAAACAGTGCTGTTGATGCCTAACTAATATCGCCCAATTTTGCAAAATGTTACAAAGATCTGGCTGGAGAATTCATGTGTGATTAATGTCTCAGCTGTGTGCCATTGGCCTTCTGTTGGCAGTAGTTAGGGAACATTTTCCATTTTTTTCAGGTGGCAACAAATTCTACTTTTAAGGAACAGTATATCTGCTATTTAGTTCCACATAGTTGTATCCTGGAACACCAGGAACCCGGTCATATAAATTGAACTCATTAATTTTTTTAATGCAAATGTTTCCCTATTCTATCCTTACAGAGAACATAGACATATTTTCCCTTTTGTCTGTGAGTGCACCTAATTCTAATCTAAATTCTATATTCAAAGACACATTACTGCAATTCCACAGTTAATACAAACTGCATTTCCATTAGTCTTTTGGTGCTTCATTTAATTCTTAAAAAAATTAGTGGTTTCTAAACCAATTGCTCTCCAACCGTTAGTAATAGATGGTATGGGCTTCATGAGGCCCTGCTTATTTGGGCTTTCTAGGAGCATCTACAGCAAAAGCAGTGAAAGGCATTGCAAAAGGAACAGTTTTATATGAATACAAACAGGTAGGAATAGTTAAACTCATTGTTCTTTTTCCTTTGCAAGTTACGTATGGCAACTTCTCATTATGCTGTTTTTGTTTTTCTTGTGCACTGTAGCACCCTACCTCTGGCTTTATTTCATAAATACTTGTGCACCTTCAGTATGACCTGGTATTTCTGGGTTTGAATAAATCTCAGGTTTCAAAGGAACCACTTAAACAAAGCCACTGTATTCTGTGTAGTAACAGTGTCCTGGAAACCCTTGTATTTTTTTTACAAGTGTTCCCCCACCAAGAAACTCAGTATTTATTGAAAATTCTGCACAATTTCTCTCAAAGTTCATCGTGCCTGTTCAAGTCTTGAACTGCATTTTACAAAATAGTGACAAGCCAGGTTTCCAGTGAAACTTCCATTGCAATGATTATCAGTTTGACTTGATTTACTCAGCTGTAATGACTGTGTATGCTTACAGAATGTAAGCATTTTTTAAACCTCTACTATCATCAAACCACCATTTTTAAATGCTTCCTTCAAAAGAACCACAACTTAATTCCACAGAGAGTGACTCCAGTCTGCCCTTGTATCTGTAGAGTTCTGATGAAAGGCACATGGAAAGGCAGGATTTAAATCGGTGTCCTTCAACAGTTAAGGATGATTACAAGTTCATGGTGGCACTGCCTGCTTTTCCTAATACCTACAGTTTGTGGACTTTTAAAAAATCTAGGGTCCAAGAGAGGAAAAACAGAAAAAGAAAAGAAATCTGGTGGAACCCGTCTGTCACTGAAGTGAAGCCTGTTTTGTTTTCCTTGCCAGGAATTTTTATGGTGCCAGGTCAGAAGTATGTAGTATTTGGAGGGGCTGTCTTTTTCCTTTTATCCTCATAAATGAGAAATATAAATGATACTGAAACCACCACTGCTGGTGGCTTTAGGAGGAAAGTCAATGATTTTTCAGAGACCTTTTGTCTTCTTGCCTTTTCCTATCTGCAGAACCAAGAAACCTATTGCGGCAGTCAAATGAATAGGAGGAAAAAAATGAATTTTTTTTTCATTTTCTAAAGGAAGCTCTACCACTTCTATGAGAGATTCAACTCTGCCTTTACTTCACCATGTATTTTCCAGTGGTAACCCAAGGGTTTATTCTTAGTGTCCCTATTGTAAATTTTTTTTTAACCAATAAGCTATGGTCCCCTTGTAGCAACAGGAAAATATAATTCCATTGAAGTGAAAGAATAATGCAGTCTGAGAACCACTAAAAAGCATCCATCTAAATGAGCAGCAATAAAACCCAGACATCTACATATTAATATTTTGACATCAGAAAAAGAAGAGGGAATGAGATAAGACTTCTCAAAAAAGAAGTCCTTTAAAACAGAAGTTATCTAATTGCTTATTTTACCTAGAGGTAGAACAATCTCTTTCTAGCTATCACATAGTAATGAGAAGTCATTATCTTGAACTCGTCTTTAATTAACATCAATCCTGATTAGTCAGAATATATTTGTCTGTTGTCTTTTGTCTGTTACCATAGTATTTGGATCTCCAGTAAAGGAGGAATTCAATCAGACATTATCATTTGCACACCATTTCTGTGTAATTATTACTTTACCATGTTCTGTGGATTCTTTGTCCATTTTTGAAAGGTGAAATCTATTGTTGATCAACCCTTTCTTAGCTGGAGCAGATCACGGCATGCCAGGTTTTTGCATGTTGTAGGTGAGTACAATGACACAAGTCCAATGTTCAGAGTACCTGTAGTTGTGCTATTTTGAACTTTGAGGTTGGCCAAGTCTGTAATATTGAAATTTCAGATTAGAGAAAGTACAGAAAAAGGAAGCTGTTTAAATAATATAAGCTATCGACTGTGTAGAGGAATGAAGAGTTTGCTTCCACATCACTTCTTAAAAGCACAGCACACTCAGAGGCACCTGTGCCTAGAGGAAGAGTGCAGGCCAAGTTCGACAGATTTAGGTGTAGGAGTAATATATGAGAGAAGACGTATGAACCATTCCTCATTTTGCTTAACTTTTTTTCCTGCTGGCATATATATCCATATTCTTCTGCTTGTTGATTCTTACCTTTGTGGTTATTAATAAATGCTATCAGTTCTTGTAGAAAAGATCAGCTTCAAAATAACTTCCTGACTCTGACAAAATTTAACAGGGAATAACATTTTAGCAAGAGAATTCTACAGGCAGGTCAGCAATCATTATGAATAAGAATTTTTTTTCTATTAAGTTCCACAGGGCTTTGGTGTAATATCTACTGAACTATATTACATTTCTCTGCAATTTGTTTGGATTTCATCCAGACTGAACAAAAAAGAACCCCAGACTCAGTGCTGTTAAGGTGGTAGATCACCAGCCTATGTGGTGCCCTGTGGACGTGGAGCAATCCTGGGCAGGCCTGTGGGAAATTCAGGTGCCCCATTTGAGAGACAAGGTGTCAGAGAGACAGGCCATCCTGAGCAGCCACTTGGGCTGTGAATGCTGGGGGTCTTGGATGCCTTCCAGCTAGGATGGGCTTGCACGAAGCAGAGCCCACTTGTGGGCATTGTGGCATTTTTGTTCAAGCTGAAAGTAGTTGTTTTTTGACCTGCTCGTACTTGGGACTCAATAAAGGGACAGAGTTGATCTTGGGGTCACAACGAATCTTGCACTCTCCCTAACTAATGGCCGTGCAGAAGGGCTTCTTAGCTCTGCTGTGAACAGAAGAGTTTTGAGTTTCTCTAGTCGGTTAGCATGGATTGACAATAACTCTGAAAGGGTTGCTGTGTTTATTTTGGCTACAATGTGTTCTTAAGGGTGTTATTGCCGTGAGATCATGGACGTACAACATACTGATGCTGCCTTTCTGCCACTCAGGGATTCCACTCCCCCTAGTTATAAGGCAAGTGCCCTCTCATGCTGACCTTTGACAGCTACACAGTCTGTGGGCCAGTTTTATCACTAAATGAGCAGATGTGGAAGGGAGTTCCACTTTGGTTAAAAATAACTATCCCCTGCAAAAACATTTCAATGCTTTACTTCAAGTTACAGATGCAGATTAACAGCACTTCAAAAATACGTTATTAGCTACATGCACACTAATTTTGCAGGGAAAAAACCCACAAGAATATTCCCAGTTGTCATAGGACTGACATTTCAGCTTTACTACATTTCCAAGCAGGGAATAAGGGATTCAGCCAAAGAGGAATTACAAAACTAAAATCTCTTCCAGTGCTTTGAAAATTGAGACAGACACAAGCCTCTAGTGAGCCTAATGAAGTATCAGAGTAAAAAATGATTTAGCTTCCTAAAAAGAGTGCTTTTGTTTTCTATTTAAAGTAGGAAATCAAAGGCATGCCTTTAGTATTTCACTCTGTGAGGCAGCCAAAAAAGGGTTTGCTTTCAAGCCCAAATAGTGAATATGGAGATAAAGCAACACTTTTGAGAGCCTTTCATATGACTTTCTCTTTGGTTGAAACACTTGAAATGTGGAATTAGAGTGCTGCCACACTCTTTCAGGAGGAAAAGGAAAGGATATAAAATTACTTCAGTGTTTTGTGATGTGATTTGGGAACACTGCACCAGACAAATTTTTCAGTTAAACTGGAGGATTAAAGAATGGGACACGGCCAGAATGAATATTTTGCGTGCTGTATTTTCTATATGTAAATACATGAACTGTCCTGCTTCAGCAAACTACCCATCTGGTTTTTTGAACTTGGAGTGATAGCTCCTAGTAAATCTATTACAAATGTTCCAGCCCAAAGAACTATAAAACAGCCTGAAGTAGGAAAAACTAGAATTGAACTTGTTCTTATTCTGTACTAGAGAGCCCAGCCTTTAGATGCTTCTGGTTTCCAACAAATCCAAGCCCCCTCTCTGAGTCTGCCGTTTACCTTCACCCTACTCTCAATTAACACCTCATTAAAATGCACACATGCTGAGCCCTTACTTGTTGACCATCCCTTTTACTGCCTTTATGTACTTGCATTATTTCCTACAGTTTTATTTGAACTGCAAATGCAACCCTGGAAAATCCTGCATGAGGAACCATCAGTGAGGAGAGCTATCGACATAAGTGTGTTTGCCATTTGCCTCCTCATTATTTGTGTTTGAGTTTCCAGTGAGATATGGATATTAAATCAGATGTAGAGCATAACAACAAAGAGGATCCTAGCCTGTCAGCCTGCAAGGCTGCTTCAGGACTAACTCTTTTCACATATTAGCACCCACATTAGCTGAGACAGATATTTTTTTCCTCCAAGGACAACTAACAAAAGAAAAAAAAAAAAAAAAAAAAAAAAAAAAAAAAAAAAAAAGACAACAAAAAAAATTAACCAAAACCCCAAAACAAGGAACAAGTGATGAAAAAAGGTACCTTCAGACTCAGTGCACACTGAAAGTAAATGCTCTGAATTCTTCACTGAGTGCTGGTTATCATCAGCACAGCTGAAAACGTATTCCACTGTGTCAATGAATGCTTGGTAGAACTTGCAGAGAGTAGCAACAGAGGTGACTGCATTGAACAAATCTAACGATTTCATTTACAGGAGCCAGTCCTTCTTGCATGACAGCTGTCCCTGCAGAGCATCGTGCACCAAATCATTGCTTCCACACTGACCTGCAGCTGGTGAAGACTGGCTTTTCTAATACCACAAGCAGCTAAATTTCTCATCTACTCCATGCTAGAGTCCAACCCACCCTCTCAAGACAGCCTTGGCCATGCTTTGTGCTTAACCTTTTAAAAAGGAAACAAACAGGAGAGGAAGTCAGAGCTGGTAAATGCCTATTCCCCAGAAAACTCTTGCTGTCGATTCACTGTGACTTTTGTGATTTCTTTCTCAAAGACTTCTCTGCAAATCCCTTAAACTTTCTCAGTTCAAAACAATCTGTACCACTGTCTGTGCTCTGCAACCTGGTGTCTTGCCCACCAAACAACCCTTCCTCTTTCGAACAGATATGTTCACCAGAATATAGAAAATGTAGGAGGTGTTTGTTTGAAGTCAGATGAATTACTCTGGTATTAGATCAGGGTAGTGCTAATCTCTTTATGCCATATATGGTAATTTAATCAGTTAGTTCTCAACTGGACCTCTTTATTTAAAGCTGAGTCTTCATCTGTTTGGGACAGGCCTAGCTTCTCATGAGTCAATAAAGTTCTACTGCTTTGTCTCCATGCTGAAGACGTAGTAAAAATGTGCAATGATACTATAGCTACTCTGCCAAATGTGGCAGAGTTGAAATATGAGGAATTGGTGGGCTGCATTCGGGTGATTTGGACCCTGGATTTGGATGCAACGAAACACTGCTGACCTTGTCACCCACTAGCCCTACCATGTCTACTGAGGGAGATAACACCGTGATGGATCCAGACCCACAAAGTAGGAATAATTAAGATTCCACTGTTTCCATTTTAAATTTCTTTTTAACAGCTACTTCCTTTAGCTAAAATCTAAATTATTTTACTAAATTGTGGCTTGTTGCATCCTGATGTTAGGTCCTGTTTTTCCAAATGAGCTGGCTTGTAACTCGATAGGAAAGAGTTTTTTGTGCTTTTCAGGTTTGTTCACTGTTTCTCTCCTCACAAGCCCGCTGGGGTTTGGGCTATCTGCTGTAAATAATTTCATATATTTTTCACTTAGCTGGTTTTTCTTGTTTCTCTGTGTGTTAGTCATTTAAATGTTACAGAAAATCATGATGCTTCTGTTAGATTTTGCAGAGGTGAAAATCCATTTGTTCAACCAAAAGTCATTCTCGTGCCTAGATATTTCCTTTGTTCTTCTTGTATTTATTCACCTTTACCCATTAAGATGCAGAAAAATGGTCAGAATTTGTTGCAGTGTAGGAAACAAACAAGGCTGCTGCAAAGAAAACAGGATGCTTGCCTTTCAGGGACTGATCTTTAGAAAGCTCTGGCTACCCCTGTAAGCACGATCTGAGCTGAACCCTGGTGACAGGGTAAGCTTTGAACATCCCTTGTCACAATTGCTTGTCACAGACTTGTTCAGGTGTTAAAACAGTATCTTACTTTATGAGCAGACACATTAAAATCAATCAATGTCACTCCCGAGGGACCAAGTCCCTTCTCAGCATGAACTATGGCTCCACTATTCTGAAGAATTTTGACTTTGATGACTGATTTATTTTTCTCAATTAGGAAAAAAAAATCTGTCAGCTTCTGTGCTTACTGACAGAGACAGCAGTTCAAAGAATTTTAAAAAGAAGCATCCTTGGCAATTACACCTACTAAAAATAAGTAGTGCTTTACAATGCCATTAATTACTGCAATTACAGTGCCTTAAGTGAAGCTTGCAATGGGCGGGAAGCATTTGAGCTTTTTGCTTTTTGCAAAGCACAGCTATGAGACATTCAGTTTCCACAACAGATATTTTCTTCCAGATACATGAGCATAAATTTCATCAACATTAATATGAATTCCAAACCCCATATCCAAGTGCAAAAGATCTCATGATGCTTTTATGCTCTCAGGATCTAAACTATAATTTCAACCATTAACAAGCACCATTTAGCATTAGATTTGCTAATGTTATATTATGGTTCTGGCAATTCTATAGAAGATGCATTACAAGCTCAGTGAAGACTAAATTGTGGCACTGAATAAACACTTTAGATAATGAAACAGAAATAAACATTTTTAATTAATTTAGGCATTTTACTTTACATTTCCTTTTAGATAACGAAACCAAGCAAGATTTGAAAAACTCAAATCATGTCACACCAGTAAAAATTAAATGTATTGCTGAGAGATACTGGTAGGAACAAACTGTAACTGCACAATGTACTTCCCATCCTCTAAATTTTGCTAGGATCAGGTTTTGACCTGTGGCAGCTCCTGTCTGTGGCATCACATGGGCCATTTTGCCAATAAAAGCCAAGTCAGGTACCAGATCAAGACTGATGCCGTATTTCAAAAAAACCCCTTCTCACAAAAAATCCCTGAGAAACAGCAAGCAAACACACCTGGCAAGTCTTTGTGTACATAAACTAGGGGACTTTTATCAGCTTTTTTTTTTTTCAGTTAATCCCTTACTGAGACAAAATTACTCTGTTGTGTTACTATGAGAAGTTTCCATTGTCACATGCACTTGCACAGGCTGCTTTGACCTTGGGTTCCTCCAGAGAAACCAGCCCCAGCCACTGTGTGTCCTGTACAGCCTAATAGAAAATTCCCCATGTGACAGCATTTGTTCCTCCAACCATATATAGTCCATCAAAATGGTTGTGTCAACAGTTACCAAATTATATATATATATTAGCTTTGCAAGCCCAATTTATACTTTGCCATGAAAACAGGTGCAACTGCAAATATTTTTCATTAGAAATGTAGTTAATATGCATAAACTTGTTTGCCAAGCAATTTGCAAATGAATCAAGAATTAAATTAAAGGCAGACACCTCTTCCCTCCCCTCCTCCCATTCGCTGTCTGGATAAAAAGAATTTAGAGAAGTTTTCTGGGTGAATTTTTGGAATAAAAATTTTTTGACTTAAGCTTGATGTTGTTTCAAACTTTTCTTCATTATTAGATTACAAAGATGAGATAGTAGAAGGATTTATTTCTAAAACTGATTTTTGCCTGCAGTTAGAATCTCTTGATAATATGATGGATATACTGTCATGAAGTCTGAAATCTACTGCGTAAGATATGAAATAGAGACTAAATAAGGACTGCTCCTCACAGAGCTCTGTACCATTGCAAAGAGGCTATCCCTACGGAGAAATCTCAACGTGACTCAATTGCTTACTGCAGAGAAGAGTCATTACAAATCATATTCGCAGAATCATAGAATTACAGAATTACAGAATAAGCGGAGTTGGAAGGGGCCCTCAAGGATCTTTGAGTCCTTTGAAGCCCTGCACAGGATCATCCCCAAGAGTCACAGCATGTGCCTAAGAGCATTGTCCAAATGCTTCTTGAACTCTGTCAGACTAATGAGAACATGACTATGAAAGATATTCACTACTCACAAATATTTGCTAAGTTATTCTGGTCAGTCAGTGTGCCTTTGTTCACTGTGGTGAGTTTGGTCATCTAAATTACATGGTACAGCTCCTGGCTCATGGCTGGAGGGCTGATTCCCTTTAAAAGCCGAGTGACAAGAGAGCAACTAATGAATAACCAGGACTGGCTCAAGCTTTTGTGATCCTCTTGGCAAGACGGGGTGAGAAGGACCAAAATATATGCCTCAACATGTCACAAATGAGGTGAAGAAAATTCCTATAAAAAAAGCTGTGTTGCCCTGTTCCCAGAGAGGCTTCACCTAGCAGCCAACTAGGGCCGAGACACTTCCATTATTAGACTGCGAGCAGCTCTCCACCCCCACGCTTGCTAGAGAAGGCAAGTACCCGGATGCTCGCGAGAAATGCCTGCCAAAAACAGGCTCGCAAAACCGAGTTGGGGGAGGAGTTTGGGGGCACATAAAACTAGTTAGCTGCAGCACCATGAGGTCTCGTTGTTTCGGCTTGCTTGAAGGGTCAGCTCGGCCCCTTCTGCTCCCGCTTTCGCACCCTCTTCTCTGTGGTCCTGTCTCCCTGCGCGTGCGTGCTGCTTCGCCTTGCTCTGCTGTTCCCGTGAAGCAGTTCATCACCGCGAAGACCTCGTGCTCCGCTGCCTTCCCCGGCAGGGCTGGCCACGCCGCGGCCAGCAACCCCTGCCGTGTTTGCCGGCCGCAGCTCCCGCCGGAGGCTCGCAGCTGCCGCTGCTTGTGCCGTCGCCTGCAGTCGCGATCCCAGCGTCCCGTGCCCAGCCGCAACCCCCACCGGAGGCACGCTGCCGCCGCCGTTTGGAAAATCGCGCCCAGCTTGGCACGAAAGCCACGCAAACACACTGCGGTTTGCGGCACGCACGCTTCGCTTGCTAAACCGATGCTGACAGAGACCCGGGGTCCTGTGGTAACGCTGGACCCTGTCTTCTGTTTCTTTACCCTTCTCTCTCTTTTCTCTCTCTCTCTCTGCTCCTTTTTCCTGTTCCCCTCCCCCCCCCCCCTTCAAAAAAAACCCTTTGGCTTTTTGGGGTTTTTTGTTTGTTTGGTTTTTTAATTTCAATAAACGGTTCCCAGATAGAATATTGCCGTGTTTGTGCTTGATTTTTCGTCAGAAAAATCTATCAAAAGAATCTCTCCCGGCTCTGCTTTTTATAGTGGAATGGGACATGGGGCCAGTACCATGCTGCTCTGTTCACAGTAAGGGCACAAAAGCGAGAAGGGATAGAGCTGGGAAAGAAAGAGGGAAGGAAGGACACTGAAAAGACTTCCTTACTGGGATGGCTAAGGAAGCAGGTGGATGGAATTGGATCACCAATTACTGCTTCTAGAAGAAGACGACCCTTCCTTGGGAGTAGTTGCCATGCCACAAACCTTGATCTCAGCTTTGCAGGGCTGTGTAGTAGGTAAAGCAGGTGGTGTGGCTCTGACGCATATTCTGCCCTAAGCAGAAGCTTGACTTACCCATAACTAGTGCCACTTGCTGAAACTATTCTTCCAGGAATAGTATTTGGATAAATAATTTGTCCTAACGTCCTCCATGCCTTTGCAATTCAGACACTCTGCTAACAGTTGCCATCAGTTAAGAGTAATGGGAGCCCACACGTTGATTCATACCAAATGTGATTGTGGGTTTGGGTTCTTTAAAGAAGACTTTTAAGTGGTTCTTTCCCACTGTTTTTATACTATCAGAATGATTCCTCTGTTTTCCGTGATCTATTTCAACTTTGGCTGTTCTGGACACACATTTGAATAGGGTGAAAAGCTGTACCACATAGAATTACCTCTGGACTGAGACCAAGACTCCACCACTAAGCAGCCCTTGCATGGTTTCAGCTTGGTTAACCAGCACAGACATGCTGTAACTCTAGGAGACAAAAAGTTGCACATTCTTGTGCTGGTCTCCCAGGTCCTTCCATTTTTCCTGAGTATGTATAAATATGGCCACCACAAGACACACAGCTTGATAATCTCTCATTCTTCCTCCTACTACATCATTAGTCAGAAAATGAATTTTTTGAAAGTGAAGAATAGAGATCACTCTTTTGCTGCCATATCACAGCACCAACAGGTTTTTCTCCCCAGCTTAGTTTACTTTAAACATGTGTCTCAAACTCTCATTACAAATTGGCAGTTTCTGTTGCTCTTCAGTAGAAAATGATGGTAGGGGGTCAATGAAAGTGAAGATGAAAAAGCTCAAGCTAAACCATTATTATTAACCAATAAGTGAGATGTTTGCACAAAACATCACTGTTCCATATCAAATGGATTTTTGTAGAGCTTGAAATTGCATAAAAGTAGCTTTCAAAATTGTATGATATTATTTCTTCAGTTGAAATGTAAAATCCATAGATTTTGATGATTTGGAAATAATTGCATGGATCTTAATTTCTCCATTTCTGTGAAAAACAGTATATTGTGTTTCTGGCATCCCATTCAACAGAACTAATTTTAAATGAAGGATTGAAGCACAAATTCAAATGAAAAAAAGATGCCTCATGTAGAAGAAATATGATTTTTTTTTTCTCTCATTATCAGTGACAGTCAAATTGGCCAGCACTTTAAATTAACGACCACCTCTGAACTACTCAGGTAGTGAATAAATCATATTATCTCTCTATATCAGTTCACCAATAGATTGAAAAATTCAGTATTTGATGCTCTGCCTTCTCCATTAATTAGTTAATGTTTGTAAAGCACTTTGAGATGAAAGAGGCTATATAAGAAACACTATTATCATTACATACTTCAGGGCAGATAAAGAATAAACTAATGAAAGCCTGCAGTAAGAAGAAAATGGACAAAATTTAAATGAGGTGCATTCTGCAGGGGCTGGGAAGGTGACCAGGTGGCAACGGGAGGCTCAGATAGGACCAAATCATTACACTGTGATTCTGAGATTTGTTGAATGCCCAGAATAGAAATAAATTGGTGATCTTAATCCATATCCTAAAGGACAAGGCTCCCCTTCATATCAAGTCATCATCTTTTAATAGGCTTTCTTAACAACTGAGAAAAAAGCACCTCTGCAAAGTGTGCAGGGGACGGTATACTGAAGTAGCTTCTTCCTGTTCCTGATTCAATGCTGCGATAGAGGTTTTCTATTTCCAGGGCTATTTGATTAGTTCTTTCTAATACCATCGACAACTTAAAAGGAAAAAAAAAAAGCCTCTTTTTCTCCCTTTCCAAACAGGCAGTGAATATGTTTCTTAAATTCTATAAAGGATGAACATTATGGGACTCTGGGGTACTCTACAGTGACAGAAAAATAGTGAAGCCATAACAAAACCAGAAAACAGGCAGAATTATGGTGTCCTCTGCAGTTTGTGCATCTTCTGTTATTGTCCTTATCAACCTCTGTTCATTAAATCTTTAAAAACACCTACAATAGCTTATGTTATATTGAGCACATTTCCTCTTAAGATTGGAATCACAAAATACTAAAACAAGATGGGCAGAAGAAAGCAAGGCCTTACCAGGAAGGAGATGAGGTTGGAAGTTGAGTAGAAACAGAAATGGGGAATCAAATGTGAGTGAATGAGAGAGCTTGTGTGGGGAATGGGCTTTGGCACAAAAAAGTTGAGCAAGTGTAAGCATTGTTCACATTTATTTTCTATCCCTATCACACTTACTATCCTGATACATGAGGCTTTTCTTTTTTTCTGCTCAACACCTCCTAGTGTTTGTAAGTAAAAATGGCATTCAATTTTAAGCACCAGTGCATAGCTTTCTTCTTTTTTTTTTAGTGTAATGCTCTGTGATTTTGGGTCTAAGGGAAGCTGCAGTGGGTAGTAGAGCCATGCTTGATGGTAATTAAGGCCTTAGAAAAAAAGCCAGTGTGGAATACTTATCAAAATGGTTTAAGACATGATACTGCACCTTAAATACTTAATTCTGCCCCTATATGCAGGCAAAGAGAAATGCATGCAGAGCCTGGTTCCTGGTTAGAGTGCTCTCAACTTGCAGATCTGGGTTTGTTTCACCTAGGCACTTATCAGAAGTATTTCATTCATGGTTGCACGCACCCTAGACTTCCTCGTGTCAACGGACAGGAGTGTGTAATTTCTAAAACTGACCATCTTTTCCCCAGATCTCTCCTGGCAATAAAGTTTTCGATATAGGAACTTCAGTTATGAAATGGAGGGAAGGTAGGATGACTCCAGGACCCGAGACAAGCATGGAACATCACTGCCTCATCAGAGAACCATGGCTTCACCTCTCCCCTGTGTCTCAGGGAGGAATAGACTCAACAGCATTGCTGTGGGACACTCCCACAACCACAGGCACTCCCACAGGCTCCCCTGATTGAGGGGTCCCTGTGGCAGTGTGGAGTGATGAGGGGACCCCAGGCAGGTGCAAAGGAGGATCTTTATTGCCAAAAACCCAATGCCGTTAGTCAGTTATCAGTTTACATAGTTTTAAGGCACAACAAACCCGATTCAACCCACCACCAACCACCACAGTGTGGACACGGGGCGGTCACACAGCATGCCTCTCTGCCTCTATTCTGGCTGAGTCACTCTCCCATAGCCCTTTTCTACTCAGGCTAAGTAACAGGCCGGAGCCATGATTTTACCAGGCCTTTCCTCTACAAAGCTTTACCTGTTGGCCAGAGGTCCCCAATAGGAACCAGCTGTGGCCATTCTCAGCCTGGAAAAATGCTCAAGATGAGTGAGTAGAAGTCACAAGCTTCACACCATTGAAGCAAAGTCCGTACTCACTCTGGGACATCCGGGATGCTCCTTTGGGCTAAGCTGTTCTGGCAGGGTTTCTTCCCCCTCTTCTTGGTTGTCACTCTTTGTCATCAGCTACACCTTAGGCAAGGTTTTTACCAGAGGATGATGCAAAAATTGTCAAGACTGCTCAGGTGAAGTTTAAGCTTAAGCATATCAGGTAGTGATGAAATTTAAATGAATAATCCAGTTTTTAGATTGCTATTTTCCTTTTAAAATGAAAAGCATTTTCTGGATTTGCTGGTTTCAGAAGCTGAGAGAGAGGTTTCAATATTTTTTTACAGCTCTTTGTGAGTTTCTTCCATGACTTTTAAAAGAGTTAAAGACAGGGTGTTAATAAGGTATTTTAGGAAGCAGACCTGCTGCCAGTAGTTTGTAGTTAGTGGTTTGTGGCTGAATTCAGCTTTACTACTTTCCTTCCAGTCCTCATGAGGCTTAGTTCGTTACTTGGCAATTTACTTTTTAACAGCCTTTAATTGTCATTTAATATCTAAAACTCTATTTACACACGACTGCTGAGCTGCTACTAACCACCACCTCTTTTTGATTAACACAGTTCAGTCTGTAAGATTGGTAATTACGTGTTTAGCAAGAAGGATGGAACAAGGAAATGCTCAAATCCAGAACGACACCCCCTTCATTTTATTACCTCTTTTTTTGGTTCTGCTTTTATGTCATTTTGCCTCTAGTCTTTTGTTCCATTCTGTGGTTACTTTAGTGCTTTACTGCTATAGCTTGTGTAGACAGCATATCTGGAACTCCAGTTTTCACAATTTCCTTCCATAAAATACACTATTGCTCCCTTCCTGAAAACAAAATCTTAAGAGGGGAATAAATGTTAATGATAAAATCCCAAGGGCAATTCTGTTATTGCTGATTCTAATAGATCTAGTGTTGACTAGTCTGATCATACAAACTCTGGGAAGAGGTTTGATGACCCCTTTCTTCCTTTTTTTGTAAAAACTCTTTAGAGAAAATCCACTGGTTCTTCCACTCTCAATACACACGTGTGCTCTGTTCAAAGACCATTGCTCATTATTCATGACTTTTGGAGACCTGAGTTTATGATAGGTTCTTGAAAATGTCTTTCTTGCATTTAATCTTTTCAAGGATTTACATCCTTCTGATACTTTGCTCTGTATTCTGTGTTTCTCAGTACATTAGTAGGCAAAAAGAAGCAAGGGATTATGAGCAATATTTTTGCCAAAGTTTCTCATGGAGTGTGTGAAATATGGCTCTTTCAAAAATTCTATCTCACCCTTTTATTTAGGAAAAGTTCATCAGATTAGGGTGTCAAAGTTAATGGCAGAGAACTTGGATGATCTGAGGGGTTTTCACTTTACATTCATACACTCCTAAGTGTTCAGCAACAGTTCCGCCTCATTTTTATCTGAAGAAGGAATAATAAATATTTTCTAATCATTCAAACCAAGCTTAGGAAGAGCCTGATCAGCCAAACTGGACATACTTAATTAACGTGACTATTAAATGTTTATATTTTTATATATAGTTTGTCAATACTATCTGCACAGTATTTTAAAAAATTTCTTGCTATACCAGTAGTCAGGAGGTGTAGAGATTAGACTGACCTATCTGCCCTGATAGAAGATGTACATTTTCCATCCTGTAGCTTGAGAAAGAATGTTTGTCTGAAGTCAGAGCCAAGACACAGTCTTGGACCAAGCAAAACTTCCATGGCCAGTGAAGGCTTGGTAGTTGAATCTGATGCTTTGTCTGATTTCCAGGGGGTTGATCTGGAATGGTTTGCCAGTATTCTTGGCACAAAACCCAGAAAAATTCATGTTTCTATTCTATAGCATTTTCTTTGTCAAGGGAAGACGACAGAGGAAACACTTCAGTCTTAAAAAGAAACAAAATTATTTGCAAAATCATGGAAGAGACAGACATGAGTGATAAGTGAAGAGAAAACCACTTTCCAGAGATAACCTAATACTTTAAAAAGCAGCTGAAGTAAATTTATTTTGCTCTTTCCCCAGTGATGTAATACACAGATGTCAGCCAAAACTGGGACAAGAAACAGCAGGAACAGTTGCACAGGCACTATACTGTAATGAAAAGAAACAGATTTTAATGCACAGATAGATGTATTAAGAGATAGATCCATGTTTATTAGAAGGAAATCAAGAGAACTGCAGAAGTAAACCAAGGTTTCCTTTAAAAGCACTGGACGGTCTTATTTCTCTGCGGTTTGCATTCTGTACATTCAGATCAAATCTGTGCTTTTGCAGGAACTCACCATGAAATTATATAGTATCTCCAACATGAGGTACTAGACAACAATGTCAAGGTTGAAAGTCAAATGCTCAGCAGCCGTAAAAACCCAAAGTAAGGGTTGTAAGGGCAGCCTCAGTTGGACTCCTTTCTATGTATACACTAATTTTGAAAAGGAACTCCCACAAAACTTTAAAATGGTACTGAACAAATTTCCCCCCCTTCTTGGAAGTGCCTGAACTGTTGGTGCTGAAAACTTCTACTCAGTAACTCCGGCTGACGTATATGCTTAACATGACAGTGTTAAGTGTCAATCCACAGGATTACATTTGAGCAAAGTTATAGGCAATTAGGGAAATCAAAGCTATTGTTACAATAAAAGGAATTACAGAGAAATCTCAGCTACAATCCTACCTACTAGTCCTACATATGATGCAGTCCATTTCTTTAATGCGTACTTCAGTGCTGTTGCAAGGATTAAGAGCACTTTATGTGAACCAAAGTGTAACCAGCTGTCACCGATTGTGTTTTCTTCATTCCCTGCCTCCAGCAACAGCTAAGTTCAATTTTTAAGGAAGAAAATCAGAGAGGTTGTAAAAAAATTCAGGTGTAATTATTTTCACAGGCTGCTCTTGTTTCTGTTTTTAAGAAGTAGTATTTGACTACTGTTAAATGATAGATTGCATTAAAATATGCTCAATTTATCTAGAGCCTGCTGGCACAGGAACAGGTATAAAACAAAGATAAAAGAGCGAGAACAGAGGTGGCAACCCTGCTTCACCATCCTACCTCCATTCCTCCTTCCACATCACTAATTTGCTTTGACTGTCATCTGAATGGTGGGAGTGGTGCTCAGTCTGTACCTCTTCTTAAGTCTTGGCTTCCTTGAGCCAAGATACCTTTGCTTAACAAAAAGCGCTTAATTATTAACAAAAAATCTGATACTAACTTCAGTTGTCCCTGCTGTTAAAGGGACAACTTAGACAAGCAGGAGAGCAGGAAAATTTATTTATTTTCTTTTCAGTTGACAGTTCTATTCTTGCTACATAAGTGCATTTTATTTATCCCCCTTTTTCACCTTTTCATACGACTTTCTAGAAGAAGGCCAGCCTTAGTTGTTGTCAGTGTTTGCCCTGTACATTATTTATAATGTTTTCTCCTTGTCATACTTTTACTTGGTCTTTTCTTCAGATTTATGACTTTGCAACATTTGTAGCACCTTACCAGTCAATGGTGACACCAGACAGGTGTCACTACAAGGAAATTCGTAAATCTTCTTGCTGATGATGCACAAGAAGAATCAAGAGCTCAGCTCACTTGTTCTCACCTTTTTCCTCTTCTTTGGAGCACTTCTCTAATAGTAAAAATTTATTTTAATTATACATGTGGAAAGAACTGCCAGTTTTACTTAACGCCTCATTTCAGAATCTTCTGACTTTTGCACAATTTAGCTATAATTTCAATATAACTACAGTGTGTGTTAGTGAAGGAGAAAATGTTGTGTTAAAATTACAGGTTAGATAGCTGAGGAGTAGTGTGCAATTCAGATTGTGGCCTTAGTATCCATTATCTGATTATTTCCTTGCCAGCACACATACACACAAGAACAATTGGTAGTTTAATGAAATAATCATATCCAGGCAATCTGTTTAAAATACAATAACTTAATAATACCATCCGCATAAAATTTTACACTGTAAGTGCATTACTTCTGGAAGATTCTGCAGAAGAAATTAAATTGTAATCAAGTAATTATCTAATGAGGTGTTACACAATGCATTTTTGCCAGCAGTAAAGTGAGAAACAGAACTAAAGCAGATAAAATAAACTTTCTGCAAAGTGATAAAAAGTTTCAGCTCTGCAATATCAGAATAATGGCAATGTCTAATCACTCTTTCAGACTCAAACATTTTATGTAAGAGTTCTGATGTATTTGTCCCACAATTTGTACATGCAAATTCACCAGAACATCTCTGAAAATGATAAAAACATTAAATGAGCTGTAAAATACATGTCTGAAAATATCATTAATACATTAGGGTATTTAAGGATAAACTGAGGCACAAAGAAGTTGCCCAAATTCTTCAATTTCAGAAGAGCATCTATTGCTTTCAGTAATACATGGTGAAAATCAATATTTTGACTTTACATCCACATTTCACGTATTTACATCTTCATGTCCCTACACAGTTCTGTGTATTTGTTCCTTAGACCGATTTTTTTTTAAACACGCTTATGCGTGCCTAAAAATGCATGAACATAATTTCACAGTGTGCAGGTGACTGTGGTGTCAGGACTGGAGTCTCAGTGAGAGCCCTGGATTTGAGCCATGGGCTGTAAACTGTATCACATACCTGTCCTGGTGCCCTGCTCCCTCGTGCATGGCTCTGAACAACACCTGCTCTTGCATCCTGCTAGAAGGCAATGGGCTACAGCACTGTGCTGGTTTTGGCTGGGGC
>VZRV01006487.1:1214114-1319946 GCA_013398115.1 Falcunculus frontatus | reverse complement strand
GTGTGTCCAGAGAAAGGAACGGATCTGGGGCAGGTTCTGGAGCACAAGGAGCAGCAGAGAGAGCGAGGGCGGAGCGGGGGGCCTCAGCCTGGAGAAAAGGAGGCTCAGGGGGAGATCTTCTTACACTCTACAACTCCCTGAAAGGAGGCTGTAGCCTGTAGGCTCTTCTCCCAAGTGACAAGCGACAGGACAAGATGAAATGGCCTAAAGTTATGCCAAGGCTGGTTTAGATCGGACATTAAAAAGTTTCTTCATGGAAAGGGCTGCCGGACATTGGAACAGACTGCCCAGGTCAGCGGTGGAGTCACCATTGCTGGAGGTAAAAGCCATATAGAGTGTAGATGTGGCGCTTGGGGACGTGCTTCAGTGGTGGGCTTGGCAGTGCTGTGTTAGTGGTTGGAGTCAGTGATGTTACAGGTCTTTTCCTACCTAAATGATTCTGATTCTAGTAGAGAAAGAAGTTAGAGTCCTGTGTGTAAGGCAGCTGACGGCAGCCAAGTATGTGATGAGGGACATAAGAGAGGAGACTGGACTTCGAAGAAGTCACCCGCTCTGGGGTCAGCACCCTGAGAGCTGCCGGGATCATGATGAAATGTGAACAACACACAGAACATTGCACCCTGTTCCAGTTACCTTCAGCACTCACACTCTGAACTCGGTTTGAGGGACACCTCTTAAAAAAAGCTGCAGGGCTAAGAAACGGGCTAAGGCTGCATTCCCGTTATTCAGGGCTCTGGGGAGACAAAACCGCATGAGGGTGTGCAGCAGCACACGCCGCCGGAGGAGCCACACCGGGGGCACACACCGGGGCTGCATGGAGCCGGTTCGTGAAGCGCTGACGGCGCAGCTATTGCTGCCGGGGCCGGAGTAGGGGCCGGGGGAAGGGATCGGGAGGAGCGGCCGGAGGAGGGACCGGCAGCCCCGGCTTGGCACCACCCCGGAAGCAGCGGGGAAGGCGGCAGGGCCGCCATGGGCCGGGCAGTGACTGTGGCCACCTGCGCCCTCAACCAGTGGGCTCTGGACTTTGAGGGCAACCTGGAGAGGATTTTCAGAAGTGAGTGCCGAGATGGCTGGTTGCCCCCGGCCGTCAGGAAGCCTCTCCTGCTCCTTCCTTCCCTCCTTCCTTCCCTCCCTCCCGCGGGCGCAGCAGCACAGCCTGTTTCACGCACTGCGCTCCCAACACTCTTCCAGGTATCGACATCGCTAAGAGCAAAGGAGCCCGCTACCGGCTTGGTCCAGAGCTCGAAATCTGGTAAGAGCGCTTTGCTGGCGCTGGATTTGGTGCGATTCCAGTTAATTGTGGAAGAACAGTCAAGAAGAGCATCAGCCCCATAGTGCTGCAGTGCCTAAAGCCGTACTTACAGCATGCGGCTGTCGGTGCACAGAAAAGCACTGTAGTTGTGAGCACAGGATTGGGTCTCTTGTCTTGGAAACCTGACTGGTAGCCATAATTTTTGACCTTTTCCAGTGAACTTTCCTTCAGGGAAACTGTAATGCTTTGATTTTTGCCTGGGCCCAGGCTGCTGTCCTTTGAAAGAATATATCACCCCCATGGGGTGATATAAAACGCCGCAGAGTTTAAAATGCTGTAAGTAGGGATGATGTTAACAGCACTGCTTCTTTGTTTTCTATATAAATTACCCGTGTGGTGAAATGTTCCCTGTCTGAAGTAGTTCTGGTTCTTTGGCTCTGGTGCCGATCTGGCTGAATTTTGATTTCTCCTTGTTTTTATACGCAGTGGTTACGGCTGCTCAGATCACTTTTATGAGTCAGACACACTCTTGCATTCGTTTCAAGTTCTGGAAAAGCTGTTGGAGTCTCCAGCTACTCAAGATATTATCTGTGATGTGGGAATGTAAGGTGGTTTTTTTTTGTGTACCTGTGATAAAGGGGTAAGTCCTTAGGGAATGCTGCTTGTGCCATGCTCTGGATAGCAAGGGCTCTGCACCAAACTTTCAAACATATCTGAGGAGCTGCACTACTTTTCCCCTTTTAATTACCTTGACCTGGACTGCAGCATGCAGAACACTTTCTGAAGGATAATCCTTTCAAAGATTGCTGGTGGCTGAGCCCTTCAGGAGAGAAATAGGATAATTACAGTTATATATTTGAGACCTTAATGGCTGGGCCCTATTGCCACAGGTCAGACTTTGTGCAAGGTGTAACTTAAAGGGCTTTATAAATTGACTGTCTGTAGGAATGTGGGGGCTGCTTTGACTGACAGACATCTTAAAGCACCGTAAGTGTATGTGAAAATCACTGAAGCCATTGTAAGTCTCGTGCTGACAGGGAAGGGTGGTAAATTATGTCTGTAAAATTAACGTGTTAGTATTGATATAAATGTGTAAAGCTAGTTTGGTTTTGAACTGGGTTGGCAGTATCACAGGAGTTCATGTTTGATTAAATAACGTGGCCCAGCCATGGAGAGTCTTCTGGTCTGCTCATGTTCCTAAGGCTCAGGTAGTAGTTGATATATCTGAGACTGACAGCACAGTCACTAACTCTGATTTTTTCAAACAACTACTGTAACTAAAAAATTAGAAGCTAAAACTTGATATATTGTTTTGCTCGATTCCCTCTAGTGAGGTCTTACAAATAGTTTTTATGCAGTAAAGTAGCTTCTGTAGCTTTTTATAATTTCATTTAGTAAAAGTAGTCACTGCTAATTTTGCTCCTTATTTTCACAGGCCTGTTCTGCACAGGAACGTTCGTTACAATTGTCGAGTGATCTTTTTAAATAAGTAAGTAGTTCTTGCTGTGTTTTGTGAAGTAACACATTATCTTTTCAGACACCAGTTTGGCCTTCAAGCAAGATTCTTCAGTGCTCTGTAGAGTGATGGCTTTATCTTCCTATTTGCTGAATTTTGAGAGAGACAACTAAGGTTTTTCATCATCTATTTTTCCTTTTCTGAATTTGTAGGAAATAAATTTCCCACTGCTTTCTGAAAGAGTTCAGAAAAACCCCTTGAGTCTGCAAACAGAAACTTTAAAAATGTTACATTATAAAAGAAAAAAAGGAGTTAATCAGTATTCATATACAGCCTTGTTTGGTTGTACATCATGTCTTAACTCAGCTTTTCTGTTTTGTTTTGTTGATTTAAGGAAGATTCTTCTGATCAGACCAAAAATATCACTGGCAAATGGAGGAAACTACAGGGAACTTAGATGGTTCACCCCGTGGAGCAAAGCAAGGTATGCTGGCAGCTATTAAAATTGTGTTAAAAAACACAGCTTGCTGTTTGCAGCCACAGCAGCAGGGTTGAAATATCTACAGCAAATCATCATTGGCTACTACAGGGAGAGCAGCAAGACAGAGTCAGCCAAGCTGCATGGTTGCAGCTTGGTTAGGAAGCTTATTGAGCAATCAAACTCTGAGTTGCTGAGCTGGAAGAAAAAGTGGGGCTTTTTGCAGGGGCCGCTTGATCCTACAACCAGTGTAAAGTATCATTTTCCTGGTGTCTGCTTTCTGAGAACACCCAGCTCAGGACTGGACGGGGCTGTGTTTATCTGCTGGATTGCTGCATCCCAGTGCTGAACTGGCAAACATTTAAGTGGATGAGCTCTGTCAGAGCTTTAACAACTGCAGAGAATAAGAGTTACCTACCTTATGATGCTGCAGAATACGCCTGGCACTCATCTCTGATGCTGCGCACTCATCCTGCAGTCAGGGAATGCCTCCAACTTGAGGGTCTCAGTAAAGCACTTCTGGTCTGTCCTCTGAGCCCCAGTCAGTTCTGAGTTGCTCATGTAGCAGCCCTGCAAAAAGAGAAACTTTCATCTGGCATTTGACTTGCACGGTGTGTTCTTTGTTAGGTCTGGTTTCTAGCCAGGAGGGAGCATTGCTTACCATGCTTTTCTGAAGCACAGATGTTGCTATCTTAAAATGTTGGCATTTCTGATTAATTCCATAGAAAATATGAAGGTATTTTTTCATTTTTTAAACACACACAGCCCTGTACAACTTCAATACAGTTTCTTAAACCAGCATTAGAAGGTGAGATGAGAACCAGTTTTTATGCTGTGATTTATGTAATGATGTATTCACAATCTATAAACTTGATTTAGGCATGTGGAGGAATATTTTCTACCCAGGATAATTCAGGAAGTGACTGGACAGGTAAGATTTTTTTTTTTAACTTTAGCATCTTCCAGATCCAGCAATTAAAAACTGTAGTCCCCAAAACTCTGCTGCCAGTCATGTTGTAGATTCAAGTGTTTCAGTGGTGGTTCTAAGTTACATGAAATAAAAGCAGAATTTAACCTTATTTATGTTAGCATGTGGCAGCAAAGCAAGTAAATTTTAAGTCTGCCTCAGTAATTTGTATATACAGAACCTTGACTGCTATATTTTGCAGAATTTTGGTACTGAGTTTATCTGTGCTTGAGACTAGAATTGAGTATGTGTTTTCAGGTTAAAAAAAATTAAACTAAAAAATCATTTAAACCTTGTTAATTCAGAAGGATCTAAAATTTATGTTAGTTCTCACTAAAGTATGAGTGTGATTCCTAGCAGCAGACAGTTTCGGTTTTGTAGATTGTTTAATTCCTGTCCTTAGCCAAAGCACTGGATCTGAATACTACTGGAATTAAACCACAAAATTTCAGTCAGTCCCGAAAATTGCATTTCAGAGCTTTTTTTTTTTTTTAACACAGACTTGGTATAAAATGAAAGAAAGTATAATGTGATTGATATTGTGTCACTAATTTCACATAAGCGAGCATTAAATTTTTATATTTTCTCAAGATTTGTAGTTGAGTTTTTGAATTGAACAGCTTGTTCTACTGCACGTGTGTAAGAATGCTCTTTTTTTTCCTCAGGAAACTGTTCCTTTTGGGGATGCAGTGCTAGCAACCAAAGATACCTGCCTAGGGGCAGAAATATGTGAAGAACTTTGGGCACCAAACAGGTAAAGGAGAAGAGAAAAGAAAAAGTAAACTAAAACATACCCTGGAGCTGCCCGAAATAAATGTTCCAGAAGATCTGCTTATTATTCTTCTATGTAATTTATCTTTCAGAAAGTGCCAGTAAAATAAAATATGATTAGGAGCAATGAATACATCATGGGAAAGACCTCACTAGGCTAGGTGCAGGATGGCAAAGAAATGTAGGTGGTTAAACTAAATCGATTCAAAACAAAGGGTAGGGGAGAAATACCAAAAAGAAGCAGAATGAAAAGAGTGACCTAAGGAAACAAATGGCAGGAAACTCTAGTGCTCACATTTCTGATGTTTTTCCAAATCTCCACATTAATTTCCTTGTAACTGCAGAAGGTGGAGTGTGTCAAAGATGTGATTTTTTTTCGTATTTCTTTCTTATGACATTGGAAAAAGGAAAAAAGCAGTAAAAGTCTTCTCCTTTTCTGTTTTTGGATTTACTAAGAGACAAGGAAAATGGGACGACTGACCTTGCAGTGTATATCCATGCTGCCCTTTCACACTAAGGTTATGTTATTCTCTATTTCTTTGAGACCTGGCCTTCTAAAGAGTAGAAGGCATTTCATTTAGAACAGAATGAGCAAAAGCCCTTCTGACCTCTGCAGCCATTGCTGGTCTTTGACAAGAGAGTTGTGCAATGCAAGGAAACAGATGTTTTTGAAAGCCCTATCCTTGTTTGAGCTAAGGCATGCAGAAAACTGACAATGCCATAGATGTTTCTGTTTGTCTGTGATTTTTAATGATATTTGCAGTTTTCACGGCACAGTAGTGATTTACTTTTGTGCCTTTTACTTTGATAGCCCTCACATTGAGATGGGACTTGATGGCGTGGAAATTTTCACCAACTCTTCCGGGAGTCACCACGTGCTGCGGAAGGCTCACGCCCGGGTGGATCTGGTGAATTCTGCCACAGCAAAGGTGTGCACTTTCCTACTTTGAAAGATCTGCTTGTTTTAAAAATGAGAAGACATTAAGTAATTGGACTATAATCCTGTCTAACAATGATGGGGACAAAAATAAAGCAATGAGTGTACATCGTGAAAAAGCTGTTTTGTCATTGTAATTTAATATGCTTTGCTTATATTTAACAGTATCTGCTCTCTCCTCTGATATCCAAACACAGCTTCTGTCATCACCTTCCTGCTTTTTCCAACCTCAATTTGAACTCAGAATTTCAATTTAGAAGTGCAGCTCTCTGTTTGGGTTGAGGGAATGACTCTTTCTGCTAATAGAGACTCCTGTCAAGATAGAATCCCAGCCATAAATCATTTAGCATGTAAAGGGAGAGGAAGTTTGTAAGAAGGAAAGGAACAGAGAAATAACATTTTGATTTTTAACATCCTGTCATGTGCTATATTCTGAACAGCTTCTTTTTATTTTTTCCCCTGCATGTTTGTTTCCCTGGCAGAATGGTGGAATATATATTTTAGCAAACCAGAAAGGCTGTGATGGTGATCGTCTGTACTACGATGGCTGTGCCATGATTTCCATGAATGGAGAAACAGTTGCACAAGGATCCCAGTTTTCACTGGATGATGTGGTAATGTATTCACCCTATAGCTGCTAGTACATTTATGCTCAATGCTTCCCAGACATTCCAGACTCTAGGTCCATGTCTCTAGACTAAAAAGGGTGTATTTTAATTATGCTATTCAACTAGATCCAAGTGTTTTCCTAGTCAGATTACCTACAGTAGCTCTCCTGCTTTTGTGAGGAAGGAAGAACTGTCACAGTGGAAGAACTTAATGAGAACATTTTTGTATGCAATCACCATGAGGAGGAGAGACCCTGTTAATTTAGATTCCCTTATCTAAAGGAAGAAAGGGCAAAGACTGCAATGTTCTAATTATGACCCAGTTTTGTAGACACAAGGTTTCACTTGGATTTCAGAAAAAAGTAGATTTGTCATCTAGGTTTCCTCACATTATGTGCCAAATCCATCTCTTTTTCCCCAGTAACGTTTCTTGCCTTTTCCTTTGCCACAGCTGATGCTGAATCTTTTGCCAAGCATTGTTTATCTGTTTGTGTAGAGTGACCTAATGTTGAAAGCCTTTTCATAGGAGGTGCTGGTTGCCACTCTGGACCTGGAGGATGTTCGAAGTTACAGAGCAGAGATTTCATCTCGTAACTTGGCGGTAAGCACTCCTTGTGTTTGTAAGGGGTGCCAAGTTTGAATAGTTATTGAGTGTAAAAAGTATTTGCATGTCTTGATTTTCACAGTATTTTATAGATCTGATGTTTTATAGGTATATGCTACATTAAAATTGGTGTCTTCTGAATTCTTCTGTACTATTGCCTAGGCAAGTAAAGTGAATCCTTATCCCAGGGTAAAAGTGAATTTTGCTCTGTCGTGTCCTGACGATGTAGCTGTTCCTACTTGTATGCCAATCCAGTGGAGACATCACAGTCCTGAGGAGGAGATCAGGTAATCAAACACTGAATCCGTTGCTCAAAAATTATTTTGATTTAAAAAAACCCCAACCAAAACGCAAACAAACCAAAGAAAGATGTTGTTTAGATTTAAGTAAAGAAAGTCTCTCATGGAAGGCCACAGTAGATATGTTGCCTTGCTTAGGTGTTATTCCCTAACCTTCTTAGAACAATCATGTTCTGTAATTTCAGCCTTGGACCTGCATGTTGGCTCTGGGACTATTTAAGGCGCAGCAAACAGGTAAGAACAACTGGGTTTGTTTTTCCCTTGGCATACACAGCTTCTTTTGTGCCACAGGACAATCCAAATTGTTATCCTGTGCTACTGGTAACCCAAACTGATGTTAGTCCAAGGTGCAAAGTTTGAGGTTTTCACTGGTAACTCATTCGGGCTTAAAAATTGTATTCCAAGTGTGACTTCAGTATGCTCTGTGCACCCTTCCCTTAGGAATTGTGCTTTCTTGAGTGCAGCAGAGTGACATGAAGTAGTCATTCAGTGTAATAGCAAAGTATATATGAAAAATGTAATCCTTTTTATTAGCTTTTCTGTCTTACTAGAGGGTGAAGACAACTGGAATTTTTTCTAGCCAAAGGGCTTTACAATGACTACTTGTTTGATTATCCAGCTGATGAGAGTTTAAGAGGATTTGCTCTGGGTGGTTTGTTCTGTTTTTCCCCAGTAGAATATAAACAACCTTGAACAATGCACCTGTCACTCCTCCACAGGAGTGTGTTTCTGGGTAGTAGAATACATATTTTTTTTTCTAATTTTGCTGTGTGGAACCTCTTCCTTGCTCTGTTTTCAAGGCAGGATTTCTCCTACCTCTGAGTGGTGGAATCGACAGCTCTGCTACAGCTTGCATAGTGTATTCCATGTGTCACCAGGTTTGCCTGGCAGTCAAGAATGGCAGTAAGTAGATCTGTGTGTCTGGCCAGCCATACTCACTCATGGTTGTGGACAAGCTAATATTAGCTGAGTGCAGTAGCTGCAAGAGCTTATTAATGGCAGACCTTTTTCCTGTTGTTCTGATGGAGTCCTTTGTATCTCTTCAGAAATTCCAGCAAAAATGTGTGTCCAGATTCAGATTCTTGGAATTGGCTTAACAGTTTTCGTTTTGGGTTTAAGAATTGGATGTGGAACTCAGACTAGTTTCTGTCTAGAGTATTGTTCAAGTGTTGGCTGATGTAGTTTTCAGTTTATTCTGAATTTTTCCCCCTTCTATTAAAACCAGCACTACAAAGCGTGGTTAGGGATGGTTGAAGTTCTTAAACTGGCTTTAAGCAGACTTTATGCTTTTGGCTAAGTCTTTGTACATACTGGATTATGTTTTCTATGAAAATTCTTCAGTAGATCAAATGGATTTAGTATTTCTGTGCTCAAAATCAGGAGCAAAATCAGTAATTCTTTTATTTGATAGATGAAAATTTTTTGGGGGAGTTAGACGTAGTCATCTTATTTGTCAGGGACACTGTAAAGTTTAATTGGAATACAAGGGATGTACAAGATATATGTATATCCTTGGTAGGAGGAGCACAATAACTTCCACTCTCGTGTTTCTTTTGCTCTGTCCTCAGATGCAGATGTGCTGGCTGATGCACGCAGGATTGTGAATGATGAGACCTACATCCCTGAGGATCCTCGGGAATTGTGCAAGCGTGTCTTCACCACGTGCTACATGGCTAGTGAGAACTCCTCCCAGGATACCTGCAACAGGGCCAAACTGCTGGCTGAGCAAATAGGCAGGTACAAACTGAGAAGTGCTGGGAAAAAAAATAATGTTCTGGCAAGGACTTGCATCTAAAATGTTCAAGCTTGTAAATGGGCAAAAAGAAGAGAGCAATAGGAGATGGGTTAAGTAGGAATGTTACAGATATTGTTACTTAAGTGTTAAAGTGAGGCAAACTTAGAAGCATTTGGGAAAGGACATGGAATTTTGGAAACAGACTCTGAAAAACATTATTCTTTCCTAAGTTTCTTCATACCATATTTGAGATTTTAGTGGCCTTAAAACCTCATTTGATGGGTGGATTTGTTGTTTTTTGTTTTTAATGGTATTTTATGTAGTCAGATTGTGCTAGTTGAGTCACTTGTGCTTGAATTCTTCTCAGCTACCACATCAACCTGAACATTGATGCTGCTGTGAAAGCTGTTGTGGGGATCTTCAGTGTGGTGACAGGTCAAACTCCCCGGTTTTCTGTCTATGGAGGGAGCAGCAGAGAGAGCCTGGCACTCCAGAACGTGCAGGTGTGTGCCCTGTAGGCTGAGTCAGGTCAGACTCTTTTGGTTTTGTGGGTTTTGGTTTGGTTTTTTTGTTTTTCCAACCTAACCAGCAACTCTGCTTTAGTTCTGAGTGTTAGTTATCCTGTTGGATAGTTTTTGTTAATTTGAGGACTTGATCTTTCTCTCTCTGTTGCTGGAAAAATCCAGCTGTTTGCTCTGTAAGCAAACACTGAATCCTTTATCAGCTTTTTGGCAACAGGAGAGGCTTTAGTCACAGAGGAGGGTGGGTATTTCCCTAATATCACCCACAATTGTGGCTGGAGCTGGAGGCTGGATCCCAGATTGGTTTGGTATTACTGCCATCCTTAGAAAAAGCTGAGTTTTAGAATGGGGACAAAAGCAAAGTGAACTTTTTACAAATGTTATGTATTAGACCATCCATAAAAGGGTATGGTTCATCTGCATACTTCATCCCTTGTGGATCCTTGTTAGTGCTTGTAGGAGGTAGAAAATGGCAACTACTCCCCAGTTTGCAGTTCAGACCAGGAGAAATTTCCTTAGTCTGTGGCAGTAGCAGATACTGAACCTGGATTTCCTGAATGTGTTCAGCATTTTCTCCACAAGACCATCCTTCTTGAAGTTACATTTACCCTGCCCGCATTTTGTTCTTCATGAGTTTGTTTAGACAAATGATTAATAAAAGTGACTGGGGAGAAATCACTCTGCTATGTAAATTTTGCTTTCCTTTTCATTTTGCTTTGCAGGCTAGAATAAGAATGGTCCTTGCCTACCTGTTTGCTCAGCTGACACTGTGGGCACGTGGGATGCCAGGGGGACTGCTGGTGCTGGGATCAGCCAATGTGGATGAAAGGTTGGTGAAAATTAATAATCCAAACCCAGGTGGAAAAGGACACTGTCATTTCCTTGCAACTCTACCCAATACCAGTGTAGATAATTACTCAGAAGAGGTAACAACCTAAGAATATACCAGTAACAGTGAAATTAGTGAAAATAGTTGAATCAACCTGAATGGGAAATTGTGTGTTTCTCAGAGGTTTAGCCAAAGTATTGCTATAGCTTTCCCATAAAATGCTGTTTTCAGTAGAGCATACCTGTGCATTAACTGGGCTAACTTCCCAATTTGTTGTATTTTTAATTACTGTATTAGGAATTAAGATGTGAACTTTGAGCTGAAAAACAGACTTTAAAATCTGGAGTACTGTTATCAGGGCTGAGTTAAAGCAATCCCTGTAAGACTGGGGGAGTAGTAACCTCTAAAGCTGTGAGAGTCCTGTGTACTGGTGCTGTGGGTGTTTTGAGATTTATTGTTTTAATTGGTCAGCACAGTATTTTAATTGTTTTGCACATACTGCCTCAGTAAGGACAGTTTTGCAGTGCTTTATGATTGTTTAAAGTATCATCTTCTGGAAATGTCATGGCTTTAGGATATAGCCCTGTTGCAGTTAAACATGTTTGCTCTTTAGGTGTAAATATGTTATATCAATCTGCAGTCTGTTTCTCCCTTTCTTTATGCTACACATAAATTCTCTATAGTGTCAAGGATTATATATTATGCTGCAGTTACGTTATTATTTACTGCTGCTGGATAAAATTTCCTGTCTTGCTCAGTCTCCGTGGTTACTTGACCAAGTACGACTGCTCCAGTGCTGATATCAACCCCATTGGTGGCATCAGCAAGACTGATTTGAAGAACTTCATTCAGTATTGCATTGAAAACTTCCAGCTCACGGCCCTCAGAAGGTGAGCAGTGATTCAGTGACTGTGTTTGTTAATTCCAGTGGAGGAATTGTCTGAGCCAGGTGCTTTGTTTTTGAGATGAAGCACTGTTTTAACAAACCAGTGCTCATAAGACTGCATAGAATCCATGGTTTTCCTTTTCCCTCTCTCTTACAGTATCATGTCAGCTCCACCCACTGCGGAGTTGGAGCCCCTGGTGGATGGACAAGTGGCTCAAACTGATGAGGTAATGGGCAGTACCTTTAAAATGATCTTGTTAGCCTTACCCCAAAATCTGGGTTTTGTCCAATAACTGTTGTTTTCTCTTGTATGTGTCCATGCTTATTGACAAGCGTGTTATAAACAGTCTTAAAGCTGCCAACAAGGCATTAGTTTCCCACACCTGCCCTATCTGTGTTGACAATAGTTTCCAAAACAGCAAATTAACATTTTAAAAATTATTTTAGATTTTTGGACACTTAGAAGGATGGGTGTTGTAAAATTCAGTTTGTTTTTTTTTACTATCAAAAGAAAGTCAGGGCCTTACTGCTATGAAAATGACTGGTGGTAAAGCCCTCTTCTGCCCACACCCTTCTCTTTGCTATCCCTTTGGAAAAGAGAGAACTGATAAAATTACCTCTATGGGCTCTAATCTCCCAATTCAGAGAGATTCCAGTGGAGTTTTTTTATTTCTGCTCAAAGTATTACTATGTCTTTTTGACATTGACAATTTCATTTTGGTGTTTCTTTGATTTACTTGGGTTATTTTAATTGCTCCATAAAAGTATTAATTAAAATTTGCATAGTTAAGATTTTCAGTGACTTTCTGTGTGTGTGTGTTTTCAGACAGATATGGGGATGACATATACAGAGCTCTCAGTCTATGGGAAATTAAGGAAAATTGCAAAGGCTGGACCATACAGTATGTTCTGTAAGCTGATTAATATGTGGAAGGAAATTTGTACTCCAAGAGAGGTAAGATACCAAAGAGAAAAAAAAAATATCAAACAGTTTAATGTTTTTGCCAAAATAGAGTATGTTTGGAGAAAGGTCGGGTTCCTTTTAACTGAAAGGAATGGTTTCATTATTTTGTGTTTAGAGATTTTTCTACAGCTGCAGCAGAATATGCTGGAAAAGCTGGTCTGCATCTCTTAAATGGAGCTTGTTGTCTTGTGTTGCATATGGTTAAAACAGTAATTGGGTAATTTGAAAACAATTACTTCAGAACTATACCTCAGGGAAAATTGTTCTCTGAAATACAGATGACCAACTACTCTTGAAGCCTTTGGTTATGTGTTCTGAGACAAAAAATGGCTCTTGCTTTGAAAGAATAGCTAGACTGTGTAAAGGTAGAAAACAATCTCCAAAATACTGTTCTCCTCTATTTTTTTAAATTAAAATACCAAGAAACTTCATCTGATTAAAAGCTATATTCTTTGTACACCAGGTGGCATCCAAGGTTAAGCATTTCTTCAGGATGTATGCAGTCAATAGGCACAAAATGACCACCCTCACCCCTTCCTACCATGCTGAAAACTACAGTCCAGACGACAACCGATTTGACCTGAGGCCTTTCCTCTACAACACCTCATGGTCCTGGCAGTTCAGGTGTATAGATAAACAGGTAAATGCCCTCTGCTTCTGGGATGGTTTTATACTTAAATTATTCACAGTGGTTTTATACTTAAATTATTCCAGCCTGTGAATAATTCCAGTGAATCTCCAGCAGAAGACAACTAGCATTTAGGGTAGTAGTTATTACAGAAATAACTGTGATTGTTCTTTTCACATAACTGTGAGGCTAAATCCTCTGATTGCAGTGTAAGCTGTTTGGGGTCTTTTTTGTCATACTGCTATGAAAATAAGAAAAAGAAAAAATAAAAGAATAGATGTACTGAGGCCAGAAACTAATAGGTGTACCCAGGCTCATGAAGTCCTGTGCTAATGGGAAAAACAAGCTTTTGTGTTTTGGTTTCAGTTCAGGACCTGTCTGAAGGGATCTGCTTAATTGCAGAATTAAGACTTGACCTCAATCAGCATGGGGAAAGCCTGTGTAAGAGGCAGCAATTCACTGTGAGTGCTTCTCCCACCTGCTTCTGCAACAATTCTTTTTTTGAATCTCAAGTTAGTTGACTCACAAATACATGTTTGCTCAAACACAGCAGCAGTAATGGTGCTGTGCTCAGTTTGAGCACTCTGAGGTGGGGAGGGGCTCAGGCGATTATTGGAACCATGCTTAACTTTTTGTAGTTTTTAGTCATCCCTTCAAACTTACTTTAATGCCTCTTTTATGGCAGAAGTGCTGGGGTGAAGAATTTTAGCACCTTGAAGTTTTTTCTGCCAGAGATATTACACCCCAGTTGCTTTTAAGAATATGTTTATACATGTAATAAAATATTAATTCCTTCATCTGTGAAATGCTAGACATGTTGTAATAGTGTTTTACTACCTTGAAACCTGGGATAAAAGCTACCATGTGCAGTACTTTATTGTAAAGTATGTATGGTGGTAGATTTTTTACATCATATTGGACTTTTTCCCACTGAAGTCCAGGACAAAAGTTCTTTTGGCCTCTGTGGGAGTCAGGCAAAATGTTTTTGTAGGGTCTGGACCAAAATGTAATTATTTTATGCTTACAGTAAATGTGATTAAGATCTTTTAATGATGCAGGATATTGTTACACTCTTTAACTAGATTTGTACGCAATAGCAGTTGTGCCATGCAAGGGTAGTGGCCATTGCAACTTACTCCTGAAAACTGGGAGACAAGTTTGGGGAAGATTTTATTGTGTAGGCACCAGGAACCTGAACTGGTAACTCCTGCGGCTCTTTGCGAGACTGGAAAATAATAACTTGCAATGGTTTGAGTCAAATCTGCTCTATTCAAGAAAAGGAATACTGGAAGAGTTTCCTCTTATTGTAGGTGTTCAGCACAGTTGTAATTCTGAAGGGAATCATTCTCTAGGACAGTGTCTCACTGATCATTCTGCTCCTGGGACTCAATCTGCACTTAAGATTTTTCTGGCATAGTAGAGAGACTGTGAAAATACGTCATAACCTTGACATAAAGCCCACCTTTAGTTAGGTAATGCCAGGTTTTCCTGCAGGAGAGTCATGTTATAGCTCGAGCTCATTTGTGAATGGAAACAGTTTGCTAACGATCGAGAAATTGGTTGGATTTGTAGAAAGTACTTTTCTGCTTTGGATGTCTGTAGTGTAGTCAAACCAGTTTAGTTATCCACTCATTTTTAGTACAAAATTCCCTTTGTATTTGCTGCAAGAAGGAAGAGGGATGAAAGGAAGTTGAGATCATAGCATTTATTGGGAATTGCCAGATTTGCTCTTGGAGTCTTAATGTCATTCAGCTTTACCTGGCCTAGGGAATTTAGAGCAACCCTGGGAACTCCAGCAGCACTGTGTGTAGCTTCTGCCTTGGAGCTGTGTGTGAAGAGAAGGATTTGTGGTCAGAGCATGCACTTCTAGGTGCCAAAATGTTCATTGGGATTTCAGTAGCTGGCATAATCTGAAGGAACTGTGATACAGCTCAGAAGAAAGCTGGCACATCTACCCAAAGGATGAGATATCTGCAGGCTGTTTTCTGTTTTTTCCAGTGTCACACCACAGGATTAGCTGCATTTGATCAAACCAAAACATTTATCCACTTCATAAAAACCTGATCTTTCTGTGTCTCTTTTACAACCAGTAGCAGATGTTGATGGAAGAACAAGCTTATTTTTGCTATTGAATTGGTTTCCTTTTTATTTGCAGGTATCCAAGCTAGAAAAAAAGGAAGGAATTTCTGTAGTTGAAGATGTGGACTGACTTCCTGTCTTGTTTGACTGTGGTAATTAATTTGCCAAACAGAATGTTCAAAACTGGATTATACTGTGATAATGAGCAGGGATGACCTACTCAACAGTTCTTGAGCTGACCCTTGTAATCAGTTTATTTAATTGACTCCCTGTTTTACTCCCAATATACTTAAACTGTAGTTTGGCTAAGGAATCATTTATTAAGGATTTTCTTCAACTTCTTGAGTTAATTGCCTTTCATTTAAAATATTTGGATAAACCCATCATAAATAAATCCAGGGTAGTATTTTGTTTGGTTCTGATAATTTGGATATGACTTTTGAGCAACATTCAACTGAACGTGTAAAATTTTAACAGTTCTGGCATGTGCTATTGAGGGGGAAATACTCCCTTTACTTTGCAATAAACCTGTAATTTTGTCATGCTAATTGACTGAGTTCTTATTTTACATATTTTTTTATTTACCTAGCACTGGCTTTGTAGACTGGTCCAGTTTTTTGAATGGCCACACAATGTCTAACTCAGCAACTTCAGTATTGGAAGTATGTCTATCTTGAAGCAGATGGGTAATCTCCAAGTTAGTGGGATCAAAATTAGAGTTCAGCTTCTTGTTCTGTTTGAATATTGCAGAATGAAGTATAAAACCAGCATCCTCTGAGCTCAATTCAAGTGTTACCCACATCCCACCTACAGTTTGCAAAAACTTAATTTTTAGCTTCATAACTTCAGCTGATCTTTTAAATGTGTTCAGTGCTGTAGAGCGATAGAAAAGGATAGGCTTGTTCCTTTGCCTGAGTCCCTTTTCTGCCTTTTCATTTAATGTTTAGCTGTTTCCATTTCTTTTTTAAACCTTGATTTGAAAGGTGCAGTTTTGATAGGGAAAACTAGAAATGCATTTCTGCAGTTCTGGGCAAACAACACTAACTGCAACAACAGGAGAGCTTAGGCCCAGTGAGACTTCTGTTAAAATAGCCCTACATAGTGAAAAATGTCTGCTAAAAAGGGCACATTCTCCACATTTGTTTTCCACAACTCAGGAGTTGATTCACTTGGAGTTAAAGATGCTGCATTGTTCACTGTGTGTTTGTTATATGGTACTAATTTAAATGTACAACTAACTTACCTAAATGGGTGCTGCTGGTATGAAGAATGGAAAACCCCAGCTGAAATTTGCCTTCCCTCACAGTTAGTTGAACACTTCCACTTCCCATTCCAGCCCGAGGGAATGGATGAATTTTGAACAGAAGTTCAAGAAGTTGTTGTATATTTGAAGACTTCTTATTTCTTTCTTTCCTCCGGAAGTTGCTGTCTTCTCTTTCTTGACAATCACAGAAGAGGAAAGAAGAGACATTTGCTTTCATTCAAATAAAAAGTAGTAGCAAAAAAATACAATTATTTACATAGGTTTCCTGTTAGTGTTGTTACCCTGACTATTTTAGACACAGTGAAAGGACACTTGTCTCTCTTAGCAATGGCATTTACAGCACGTATACAAATTGCATTTTATTTCTTGCCTGCTAATGTTGACCATAGATTGTACCAGGCCAGCCCTATTTTCCTTTTACTATCCAGAAATTCCCACTGTGTCTGTTCCATCTGATGCCTCTAGTTCAGCTGTTACCAGCACTTAACTCCAGTTTTATCAGTGCATTGTTGCCTACTGAGAATGGGAAATAATTCCAATGTGTAGCTGCTGATGTTCACTTTTTACTGGGGACAACTTGTATTGGGTTTGTGTGGCCAGGTTTTAGTGGGGGAGGGCTACAGGGCTTCTTTGAGAAGTTCCTGGAAGAAACTTTGACGTTTGAGAAGTTCCTCTGTGTCCAGCAGAGCCAATCCCAGCTGGCTCCAGGATGGACCCACCGCTGGCCAAGGCCAAGCCAACCAGTGATGGGATTAGTGCCTCTGATAACAGATTTAAGAAGGAGAAAAAGGCATTGTGCAGAAGTGATTTCAGCCAGAGAAGAGCAGGGTGAGGATATGTGAGGGGAATAGCCCTGCAGACACCCAGGTCAGTGAAGAAGGAGGGGCAGGAGCTGCTCCAGGGGCCGGAGCTGAGATTCTCCTGCAGCCTGTGGTGAGGCAGCTGTGTCCCTGCAGCACATGGAGGGGCACAGGGATGCACAGATCCACCTGCAGCCCATGGAGGAGCTCACACTGGGGCAGGGGGATGCCCAAAGGAGTCTGTGAACCTGTGGGAAGCCCATGTGGAGCAGGGTCCTGCAGACCGGTGGAGAGAGGAGCCCATGCTGGAGCAGGTTGCCTGGTAGGACTTGTGGCACTGCGGGGAACCTGCAGTGGAACAGGCCCTTCCTGAAGAACTGCAGCCCGTGGGAAGGACTCGTGTTGGAAAAGTTCATGGGGGACAGTTCTGTGTGGGAGAGAAAACCCCATGCTGAAGGAGGGGAAGGACTTGTTGCCCTGAGGAGGAAGCAGTGGCAGGAACAACGTGAACTAACCATAACCCCATTCCTTGTCTCGCTACGCCACTGAGGGAGAGGGGCAGAGAATCAGGAATAAATTTAAGCTGAGGAAGGAGGGAGGGCTGGGGTTTTTAGGATTTGCTTTATTTCTCATTATCCTTTTCTGATATGATTGGTAATAAATTAAAATAATTTTGCTGTGTCAATTCTGTTTTGTCTGTGATGGCATTTGGTAAGTGACCTCTCCCTGCCCTTAATTCATGTTTTCTCTCCATGTCCAGCTGAGGAGGGGAATGATGGAACAGCCCAGGTCAACCCACTGCACAACTATTATGGTAAAGATAACATCAAAGAGTTTTCTTTTTTATCTTCAGCTGGATATTACCCTGACTTATTTGGAAGTCAGTGTAAAACTCATTTGTGACCTATCAGTGGTACAGCTGAAGGCAAAAGCTACCCCATTGCTACTTATGAAACATATATAAAATTACACATGTTCCTGAGTTAAATAAAGGTGGCTCATAGAGACCAGTCTTTTTTTTTTTTTGTCATTTGGCTGGATTTGTGACACATCATGACTGTGACCCTGTTGTTATCCCTGCATACCACCAGCTCCCTGAAAGAGAGTTGGCCTACGGCAACACTGTTGTCCACAGTGAACATTGTTCCCTGGCCCATGATTTTATTTGCAATTCAACTAGTTCTTGCACTTAAAAGTTACCTTATAACAGTCTTGACTAGTAAATGTGTAAAACATTCACTGAAGAGCAGAGCACCTAGTTTGATAAATGATGTGTAACCTTCAATTAAAGAGCGAAGGATGGGTCTACTTTTACTTCCCAGATTGGAATACTAAAATGAGGGATTGATACACTCTAGTGTTTATCATTCTGCTGCCATAGATCCCAGTATGTGGCAGAAAAGTGTTGTCAAATTTTCCTGATGTCTCTTGAAATTGCAGCTGTATGAAACTGAGCAGCGGAAGGGCGTGTGAAGGGGACTGTGAGAAAAGTGGGCATGTAGCTCAAGTGAAGCATCTTTTAAAAAACAACATGAGTGAAGTTCACAGTTACTTATGGAATGCCCAGGTGATTAAATACAAATTAAGTACTTTCTGCGACCAGGGATGTAAATGGTTATTTAGGACTGTGATGTATGCGGGAAGCGGTAATTTCTACGCTCATGGCCCCGCAGCTGCCCTCAGGCACCCAGCCAGGAGCCTGCAGCTGCCGTGAGGCTGCAAAAAAGCTGCAACTCCTCATCAGGGATCTATTTTTTAATCCATAAATGCCGTGTGGGACTCCCCCCTCGGAAGTTCAGGTGAAAACCCGACACTTTTCAACCCCACACTAGCACGTCTCTCACCACACCCCGCCTGCTTCAGGAGCCCAGCTCGAGAGGGGCGGGCGGGAAATGGCGCCCAGGGGCCGAATGCCGGGGCGGTGCCAGGTCCCGCGGCAGCGACCGGAGGAGCCCGGTGGGGCCGTGGGTCCAGCCCTCCCCCGCAGCCGGTCACATGCGGCGGGCGGAGCCGCCCGGGGCGGGCCGAGCCCCGCTCCCGTCCCGCCCCCGGTCCCCTCCCCTCCAGCCCCGTCCTGCNNNNTGGCGGGAGCGCGGCGGTGCCCGCTCGGCCGCCGAGGACGGTGAGTGCCCGGGGCGGGCGGCGCCGGGGCGGCCGGTGCCCGGGGCGCTGGAGCGGGCGGAGCTCTCGCCTTTCCCGCAGAGCTGGGGCGCTCCCGGGAGCGGGAGGGGCAGGAAGCCCCCCGGGCTGCCCAGGGGCTCGGCCGCCCTGCCCGGGCTGCTCCCGGCAGCTCCGGCGGGGACGGCTCTGAGGGAGCCGCTATCGCTGGGCTCAGGTGCGAGCCTTGCACTGCTGCTGCAGCCCCAGGCTTCCTTAGTTCCTTATGTAATTTTAGGGTTTTTCTCTAAAGTGCTGACAACTTTTTCTCGAACCCGGTGACTGTCGTAGGTCTGACATCTCAATTAGCCCCGGATGGAATCCTTTGGAGACCTCAGGTTCTCTCTTTTCAGGGTATCGCATCACCTAAGGGAACCTTCGCTTTTTGTTGCTCTTTTGAGCGGTGCCAGAAGTGCGGCGGGGTCTCGGATGGATCCTGTGTGCTCCAAACGGAGCAGTGCTTTAATCATCACTTGTGACTAAGTGTCACTTGCTATGACTAAGATTTGCAGAATAAGTTGGATATCCATAGTAGAATGCATGGAGAAATTGCTAAAGTAAACATTTTTGGCTAATTTCCCTGTTTTATTTTTATACTGTGAACAGTAGCTTAGATTCTTGCCCTTCCAAAATCGTTGGCATCAACACCAGTGGCTTGCTGTGTGCTTCAAGTACCTAAAGCTTTTGCTGTCCTTGCAGTCCTTTTAACTAATAGTTCCTTTAAGCAACTTTTATTTTTATCTCACTAGTGTGAGATGTCATGAAAAAAATAATGTCTTTACTGCACGAGCCTGGCTTGTCTCCTGTTTATACTCAGATCTTTCTTGCGCCGTGGTTCATATCAGGATCAGTACAAAACTGTTGTTGCTGGTGCTCGGATAAAGGGTGACATTTAAAAACTGTTTGCAGTCTTTGTAGGAAATTGATGCTACTGAATCATGTGGAACATAAAATTTTCTATGACTCCGATCAATGGTGTTTCTGGCATTGCTTGGTGTCTGGAGGAGAGCATTGTGCTTCTGCTGGGATGGACTCTCCTGTTGTATCCTGGGTTGTGATTGCTGTCTCCTCGGAGGAGATGGTATAAAGTGTTCCTTGGGACTCTTCCCCTCTGTGGGAAGGTCACAGTAGCATATATTTTTCATATCTGGAGTCCCCCTCAGTTTTTTATCTCTTTTTGTATCTCTCCTTTTTTTTTTTTTCTTCCTTATTTTGACCTTAACTGCCTTTGTTTCTCTTTTTTGCTTAATTGCCAGGTTAGCTCCTGAAAGGTCTTACTTGAAGTAAACGCAGGTGGCTGCCCTTTATTTTTCGTGTGTCTATCTTCACATAGACTTCTTAATACTAGGTTTTGAAAAACGGCATAGTAACTAATTTAGTGGTATTTTATTCCAATTTGTGTTCTTTCACCCCTTGCTGTGTCTTGAGCTCTGATCTATTTGGTATGGTAATAGTAACTCTCAGAACAAATTAAAAAACCACTTAATTTAGTTCTCATATGACTGGAGATTCCTGTTGGTTCTGGAGGAACAAGATAGTTTTAAACTACAGTATCTTTATTAAACAAAAGTAAAAAATTCCATAAAAATAATGCCTGATTTTTCTGGCTTCACCTGACTGTACGCTCTGTCACAGAATAATTTAAATCTCCATTATTTTGCTTGTTAGGACTTGTCTCCGTGTAGTTTTGTATTACTTAACTACCAGTGTAATCTGGCTACTTAAACCTAAAAGAGAACCTTTTAACAAAACACAGAAAGATGCATGCTGTGTTCGATAATATTATTACTTATTTAATGTAATGCACAGTGCTGCTAACAGAGCAAACGTGACAGGAACTCTCTTTTTTTGTTTGTGTACAGTGCCCTTTGTCGTGAGAACCATGATTGTTCACCTTCTGTTAACTGATAAGCTGTTTAATCCAGTTTATTTATCCAAAATACAGCAAGTGATTCTGATTTCTTTTTAACTTCATAGATGCTGGAGCTGATAATGACCTTTATATAAACCAAGCCATAGTATTTATTGAAGATGCAATACAAGTAAGTATTAATTTTTTCTTAGCTGTTATGCTTCCCATGCTGGATGTTTGTCACACACTGCCAGTTTTTAAGTTTTTTTGTGTTCAGGCAACCTTTGTAAACCATCATCCTGATTCACAAAGCAAAATCAGAATTCCAAATTCCTGTGGTATGCAAGTCTCAGTGAACTTCTGCCTAGGAGAAATATATTTTTCCACACAATGAAGTAATCTCTTTAAGGGTTTCAGAAGAGATGCTGGTTTGTGGAGTGATTTTCATGGTGGTTTTTTTTTGTTTATTTGTTTGGGTTGGTTTGATTGTGGGTGTTTTGACAGTGACTAACCTACTGCTAAGAGAAGCTATTTGAGCAAACCCTGTAATTTGCCTCTCAGTCTGACTACTTGCACATCTTAAGAGCTGGTAAAAGCTTAAGAGTTTAAGGCTGGCTTCAAGTGTGAAGCTGGAACTCTTCAGCATCAGCTGAACCTGGTGCCTTTGGCAGTCTCGATTCCCTCTTTATCTCTCCTTTAATGGCCTTTACTGCAGGTTCCTAGATCCTGTTATCTCCCAGTTGGTAGATGCAGGCAGTGGGAACGCTGAAGGGCAGTTCTTGAGCTCTCTTGCTGCATCTAGATGACTTTTGGTTGGGAGATTTCCAGGGGTCAGATGTATTTAAGGTGTGGCCACCTTTCTGGAAGCAGCTACTTCTCAGTGGCGGCAGGGTAAGAGCAGCCCAGCAGCTGTCGCAGAGGAGGGATGGAGCAAATTTTGGGGATTCCTGAAGAATCTCGGGCACTTCCTGATCTTAAAGCATGTTTTATTCAAAGACGTAGGTTGTGGTCTCTTTTGTTCAGAATTAATTTGTTTGCCTCTTATGGCTTGTTGGAAGAGAAAGACAAAAGAAGGTCCGTGAGTGGAATGAATGTTAGAGAGGGGCAGTAAGTGGGTGGGCCATTTTGGTGAGTACATAGAATAGTCACCGAATTATTACAAATGCTGTTATTTGAAATGGTGACAGTGCTTGCTTCAGATGACTGCCACACAGTTTAATTGTCTGAGCAGCTGTGTGGTCTTTAGATAGGAGAACTTCTTTAAAATCTTTCCCTTTTCATGCATGTAGAGTAGCTCTGTGGTCATGGGTGACCTGATACTTTAATAATTAATAACATGTACTGATTTGGTTTGCTTTGGTAACTCGATCTGTCTTTGAGACAGACTGAATGTAATGTTTGAATTAGACTTTTTGCTTCCTGCCTTCAGTATCGATCTATAAATCACCGTGTGGACTCCACGTCCCTGTGGCTTTATCGATGGTACTATTCCAGGACTTGCCAGTGGTAAGAACTTGGTTATTCTCTTTGCTTTTTCGTTTAGGAGTTAGCCTTCTTTTAAAATTGCTCTTAATCTTTCTAGTTTATTAGATAATTGTGCTTTTATCTTTATAAGAACTTACTGTGGGAAGCAAAGGGGTTGACCACATGTGAATATGATAGGAATGGAAAGCAGCAAGTTTTGTGGAAGTGTGATGACGTAGATGGCTCTTTGGAACAGCCATGGGACTGTTGCATGAATGGACTAATTAGCATGATTTACAGCACTGTGCGTTTAGAGTTTTCAAAGTGTCTGTTTCTAAACGTGTTGGCTACCAGCAAGACTATTTGCTGCTGTAAGTTTCAAAAGGACACCACCTCAGGTTGTTTGGTGGTCAGCAGTTACATCACCAATGCGGGCAACAACACGCCAGTCAAGTGCTGCCCTGTGGCCTAACCCATTTGAGTGAAACACGGTATCATAAAGCTTGGTTTACTTCAGAGAAAATTGCTTTACTTTAAGTATTTTGTTATTCTTTTGACTCGTTTTGTGGCTGTTTTTTGGGATTTTTTTTTTTTTTTGTTCTTTTTTTTTCTGGTTTTGTTGGTTTTATTTTTAATTTCATCTCTCTCCAAACAGGATTTTGAGCTTAACCATTACTGTAATCTTGGCTTTGGCTTTCATTGAAGAACCTTCCTCGCTCACCGTCACGTCGGATGTCCGGTACCGCCTTCCCGCCTGGAATCCTCCCTGTGGCCTCACGGAGAGCGTTGAGCTGCTCTGCTTCCTTGTGTTCGTGGTTGATGTGTCTGTGAAGGTGAGCATCTCCTTCACCTGGTATTGAATGAATCAGTGGGTGTGTGGTAGAATTGTTTTTCAAATCTTGTGTTTGCAGGATGAAATTGCCTTGCTTCATTAGAGCCTCATTTCAGGAGAAATTAGCAAGTGTATATTTACTAAATTAAGGCATTTATTCTCTTTTTTTTTAACCAAATTTTCCTAATCGTGTGGAATAAGTGAAATAAATTTTGCAAGGAGTGTAATTATTTTGGCTTAGCTGCTTGTATTAGGCGATGAAATCAGAGTATATAATAAATATATATCAGTTCATTTATACAAAATAAAAGTAGTCAGAAACTGACCTTTCTTGGGTGCTTTTTTCTGGAAAATCCCTTTTTATGTTTATTAAGTGGTGATTTTTCTTGCATTCAAAGGATTTCTCTTGCATGGCCTATGTGCACCTCTCACTTTTGCTGACCTTTATTTAGTTTTTGTAGAAAAAAATCCCTCAACAACGTATTTTTGTTTGGATTTTGGAGAGTTTTTAAAGAGCACTGATGTAAAATTACAAATACTTGGAAAAAACAAGCAGTGCTGACTTATTAGGGTATTTGATTTTATTATTAAAGTAAATTTTGGTTCTTTTTTTTCCCTTGTCCAGAGTTACTTAATTGGATGGAAAGAATTTTGGAAAAATAAATGGCTAATGGCTTATATACTGACATTAATTGTTTCCCTTACTGATTGGATTGTGTCACTGAGTTTTTTCTGCAAAGAGGTAAGAACTGCTTTCTACAGAAATAATCAGCAGCTTAATTGTGGAGAGTAGCAGAGGAGAAGAACCTGTAAAGAGAGAGTCAGCAGGGTGTATGTGGTGTATTGGAGAATTAAAAGAGGAGGGTGAGATGGTTCACTTTGGTCTTTGATAGCTGGATAATGCACTGAAACACAGAAAAAGTTTGATGTAATGTAGCTTAGCGAATAATTCTGTTTGATTCTTAATGTAAATTTTGTGTTCGTGGGTAAAATTAAATAGCACTCATTGCTTTAGTCTGTCAGCAGTCAAAGAGTGCAGGGAGAACTTGTTGCCTGACACCAGTTTTGTTGTGCAGCTGGAGAATTATGTTCTTAACTTGACTGAATGGCAAAGCCTCTGTAGTGATGTACAAGAAAAAGGTAATTATGTAGTTTAACAGCTGCTTTCTAACCGGAAGCTGTGCTGTGTTCAAACCAGTTGTGTCCTGAGAGGAACATCAGGTTTGTGAAATCGTTCTAGAAGTGCCCTCCTTGATGTGATAATGCACTCTCCCTGTTGGTTTTGTCTGCCATAGATTTACATTAAATTAGTTGTTGTGAACTTGCAATCCTTGTTAAGAAAAAGCTAATGTGGTAAAAATGCTGGGAAGTGAATGAGAGAGAGATTATCTTAAAATGTAAAATTTTAAGGTGTGATAGTAGACAGTAGTTTGAAAAGGAGCCTCCCACACCAAGCAGTGGCAGAAGGAGCAGTTAAACTGCTGGGATGGATGAACAAGAAAACAGCAATAAAGAAAGTGATTTTTATGGTTTTTTGCTGCTAACTGTGGCCCACAGAAGACTGATCCTAAAATGCAGGATACTGAAACACTTGAAGTAGCAAATAAGTGACAGGAATAACTTCAAGTCTTGCAAATGTCTTGACTGCAAGAATCAAACAGATTATTTGCTGTAGTGTTGTGGGGAAAAAAGGCAATTACAGTTTGAGTGCTGTCAGAGATAGAAATTGCTAAGTAATAAGCAGGCCCTATATTTATAAAACAAACAGTCTGAAAATTGAAATCAAGTGTTTATTTTTAGAATATGTATTTGTTTTTATTGAAAGTAGCTCTCTATTAATCCCTTTCTTGAGATGGACCTTGGCAGAAAATACAAAAATAGCATCTCTTGCCAGATTGCTATGTCTACTGAGCAGTAAAGTTATATTGTTTCTAATTAGTGGCCTGATGAGACTATGGAAATGTCAGCGTGCGTTTTTTAAGCAATCTCTCCTCATTTTAATGAGGTGTGGAATCTCTTTTGGTGTTTTGTGAGCTCAGAAGAGCCGAGCTCATTTCTTTTTCTGTTACGCTGTTGACTTTGTCGATGTGTGTTGGTGCTTTTTGACAAACTTGCATTAAAAGTATTTGTGCTGCCAGTCTTGCAGGAGCTCAGTGTCTGATCTATTGGTTTTTGCAGAGTGTGAGAATAAGAAGAATCCTTCGGCCATTCTTTCTCCTCCAAAATTCTTCTATGATGAAGAAAACGTTAAAAAGTATCAACAGCACATTGCCTGAAATGGCGAGGTGGGTTATAGCACAGAAGACATCCTTTCACAGCAGGCAGGTTGTTATCCTTTGTGTTCTGGTGTGGGGCATCTGAGCAGCTTCCTTCTCGATGGGGTAGCTAAGTGCTCAGTGAGATCAGGTCACAGTGGGTGGAGGTTGTGGTAACTTTTTGATTCCCTTTAGTCTGTAAAAGATCTCCAGACTGTGACATGATTATAAATGTGACATAGGTTTTTTAATGCTAGTCAAGTGGGAGGTTTTAATTCTGCTTTTGTAAGCTCTCTGGTAAGGGAAGAACTGAGGCACACAAGTGTGATTTTTATTTTGAATCAAAACTCACATCTCCTCCTGTTACCTCCATATAACTTCTTAAAAATACCCCTGCTTTTCTTTATATGGCATCATTTTGCACTTTTAGCAGAGGATATTAAGAATAAGACAAAGTTACTATTTATGCCTGTGATACGTTTTCTCTCCAACAGTGTTGTTCTACTACTGGCTGTTCATCTGTCTCTCTTTACCATGTTTGCCATGCTGCTCTTTGCTCGAACAAAGGTAATCAGTTCTATTGCTGCTTTGGTAGATCTGGGTGCCTTTTATCTGTACTTGCACAGCTGCTTCTTGCCTAGTTTTATAGTCAAACTAGTGAAACTCGTTTCCCCTGGAAAGGTGGTGTTACCTTGTCAGACTTGCTGAGATGAGTTTGAAGTCCATTTGGAGGGTTCTAACATGTGCACAGTATTCACGTATGCAGGAGACTTCCTCATACATTTATCCAGTTTGATCCTTTAAGTTACTTTCTCTGCTTTTGTTGAAACTCTCTGTGCTGTTCTGTCTCCAAAGCTCTTGTCGCTTTTTCATTTATATTGTCACTCATTTCTTTTTTTTCTCTTCCCTATCTGGCTTTTTTCTAACTTTAGTTTCTTCTGTGTTTTCTCGCCTTTCAGTACTGGTACCCCTGGCCATGCCCTGGTAGGTTTTTGCCTGTATTAGTTTTGGTTTCTGATCTCTTTGGGTTTTCCTCTCGTTTTTCTCTTCCTGCTTCTGAAAAGCAAATTTGAACTTTTGTGGTTAAAATAATTTTTGTGTCCCAGTAATCTTGGTATGTTCCTTCTCTTCTAAACTTCCTGTATCTTAATTTATCGCATTCAGATTATTTGGGGTTTTTTTTGTTCTTACTTTTTAAGGCCTTCCATAAATGTTACTGTGAACACAAAAATTTCTTGCATACTTCTCCCAGTAATTTTGGTCCTGTCCTTAATCTCAGCTTTTCAACTTCATTTCTACTGTAGTTTTCACTTGAGCTTGCTCCTAGTCTTCCTTGTGGTCAGCAAATTCCCTGAATTCCCGTGTTACAGAATCTTTGTAATTAGAAGCAGAGCTCTGTTTTCCCACTTTGTTTAGTTGCCTTCTGCACCTTTGTATTATTTCTGTTTGTCACATTTAATTTCAATTATGAGCTTCTCCCCAGGAGATGTATATTTATAACTTGTATACCTAAACCAGTCACTTTTGTGTACACCGAGGTAAAAAATAACAAGTTAGAGAGTGGACTTTCCTATTTTGGTGTGCTGCTCTGACATCCATACGAACTAATTTTATCTAACACGGCAAAATACTGCAGGCAAGTTCTAGAAGTTGGTTTATTAATGAAATTCATGACTCTGCATTTTTGCATTGTCCTGTGTATGTCCTCTAGGGTTACATATTCCAGTCTTTGCAGCAGATTCCAGAGCTGTTTGTCCTGTGCTGCCTGACTCATGTTTGTGTTGTTTGCACTCTGCATCTTTTTTATGTCTCTTCTTGACCTCAGTAAAAAAAGAATATGTGGAGGATCCAAGATCAGCCTCCCAGTGTGTTTTTGATGAAGGTTCTGACACTGCCTGAGCTTTTGCAGATCATTTGATGTTTCCACTGAGCCACAAAATAATTTTGATGACCTTAGTTGCCAAATTAATTGCAAATATATTTTTGGGTGCTGTGGCACTAATCTTTTTTTATCAATTTCCTTTCCTCGAGATGTTTAAGCTTTATGTGATGTTTTCATTGATACTATACACAGAATTTTAAATCTTCATTCTTTTCAAAACAGAACAGTTGCCTGTTTCCTACCTGCCCAGCAATTCCTGTACTGTGCATGAGTGTTAGTTACAGCTAGTTACAGTTAGTTGCATATGGAAGGGGATAGCAGGAGGAAGGGGAAAACCCTGTTTTGAGTAGTGGTGGTAACTTCTGTAACTTTAGTAACGAAAAACTAATTCAGAGGATGTTGAGTTTCCTATTTGGAAGTCAAAGGGGGCATGAGAGACACTCTGAGCATGGTGGTAGGGCTGCAGGTGTTTGAGAGGAGTTTATAGGCAGGATCTTTTGTGGTTATTGAGGCCCCTCTTCATTACTGAGGAAGCTGGTTTGTTTCTTTAGTTTTTCTGTTTATTTTTTTTAAATCTTATTCAGGGAGTCCTTTTATCTGCAGTATACCAGTATCTCTTGCAGACTAAGAGGTGGTGCTTTTTTTCTATCAATCCAGGGTTGCTTCAGAGTCCTGTACTGTCAGTTTGTGACATGATTGTTCTTCCTGGGTCTGAGGTGCTAACTAGACTTAACTTCCATGTGGCGCTTCCTGTTCTTCCTTGTGTTTTTTAATTGCTATTAATAAGTGATATGATTGCTCTGTATTCATACACATTCTTTTAATTTTTATGTTCGGCTTCTGCTTTTTCCGTGGGGTAGATTTGATTGTGTGTGTAAGAAATTGATTGTTGACTGATGTTAATTTTTAAAAAAAATTTAATTTTTTTCCCTCCTTCCTTGGTAAGACAGTGATTATTTGGTATTTCTCGTAACAATCAACATCTCTTTGCCTAGGATAACCAGCAGGATAAGGAATGGGTGGTGTATTTCCGGAATTTGCCGGATTCCCTGACGTCACTGCTGGTCCTGCTGACTACTGCAAATAATCCTGATGGTGAGCAGTCTTTCAGAAATAACTCTTGTCTCTCCTTTGGAAGAACAACAGAGTAAGATTACCCTGTTCAGACTGCTTTAACCATTCTTTCAGCTGATGGCTCTTAGTACAGCCAGAGGAAGGTTGTGTAAAGGTTTTTCATGCCATTAGTAACTTGATTCTTGCCTTTTTGTGGTGTAATTATACATGCCACTCTAAAGTCCAGCTGTATGAGAGCTTTTACCAATTGCCAGAAATTCATAGAGGTCTCCACTGTGCATCTCAAGCATTAAAATACTATTTCCTATTTTTGTTAAATTTGATACAGTGATGATACCTGCGTATTCTAAGAATCGAGCATATTCAATCTTCTTCATCCTCTTCACTGTATTAGGTAAGTTACCTCTTGTCTTCAGCAATGTAGATGCATTTCAACTTTGACACTTGTGCATACCAGCTACAGTGTTTTATTTTTCTAAGGAAGTTTAATCCTGAATTTCTCCATTTTTGTGTTTCTTCCAATGATTACGTAGTGTCTGTAAGACCATTTTCATGGAAGGGACTTACGGTTTGGAGTTTTTTGGTAACGTGTCCCAGGGGAGTGGATACTTTACAGTCTGTTCAAACATGAAAAGCATTTTGGAAATCAAACATGAGAAAACCTTTTTAAGTTTTACATCTGATTTACTGTGTACAATGAAACTTCTTTGAGAAACAGTTATTTTTCATTAAGTTTTACTGCCTCTTTTTCTCCAATAGGCAACTTGTTTTTGATGAATTTGCTTACAGCAATAATATACAATCAGTTTCGAGGGTACCTTCTGGTGAGTAAAGCATTCCTGGTTTCTGTGTTCTGCTGTAACCTTGAACTTTTGAAGTATTTTCATCTGTGTACTAAAGCAACCCTCCCAATCTGGTTGCAGATACGGTTTTAAGGTACTAAATGTTCTTTGATGTAGGTACTTTTCCCTTTATATGCTGTTACAGCTTGAACCCCTTCCATGACAAAAGGACCTACTTGCATACTTCTGTATATGCTGTGGATCTGCAATTCTGACTATTACAGGGGAAAAAAAAAGAAACTGTTGTATGGCTGAACAAGGACAAGAGTAACTTAAACTTGGTCTCTGTGAAGGAAATCTGCTGTGCTGTTGAAATAGTTGTTGTTGCAGCTCACAGAATATTAAGGGGTTGGAAAGGACACCTTAAAGACCACTCAGTCCCAACCCCCCTGTCATGGGCAGGGACACCTCCCACTGGACCAGGTTACTCAAGGCCTTACCCAGACTGGCCCAGTAGCTTCTGTAGTAGGCTTCCAGAGAGAAGGTGAAGTTTGTTGGATAATAAGCCCAAGGCAATATTACACAGAAGGAATGGTCCCCACCCTCTTGTGGCAGAGGGGTGTGTAAGCAGAATAGGTGCAGAGGAAATTTTTGGTAATCCTTTCCTCCTCCTCTGTTTCATCCCTTCTTTCTCAATTTTCTTCTTTCTCACATGACAGCATGACATAATCTGACTACTAATAAAGTAACTGAGTTTGAAAGTGATTACTATAATTTAAAAAGGCATGAAAAATCGTGGCTCTGGATTTGTGCTTTTAGGCAGGAAGCTGGAGCTGGACAAGCTCTCTAATCTTCTCTCTGCACTCTACTGTGAATTTCTGTGAATGTTTGAGCTTTGCTGTTGCCAGTATCTCTGGAACAGGTATATGCCTATGCGCTCCATAATTGAAAAGAAACCATAACCTGGATGTTTACTTGAATTCCAGGGACTTGTTTGCTTACTTGCTTCCTTCCTTCTCGTACACGGAGTTCTTGGAGGGAGTGAGGCCTAGGGCAGTCTCCTGTTCTGATCTCTAATCACAAATCTGGGATGTGTGCCTGAGGATCAGTGTGTTATCTGGCCACAGGACACAGTGGTGCCTGAAGTGTGAGTAAATTGTTTCCTCTGTGGTGTTTTTACTGCTCAGAAATCAGTTCAGTCCTCCCTCTTCAGGAGGCGGCTGGGAATCCGGGCTGCATTTGAGGTGCTGTCTTCACTGAAAGAGACTCCTGCTAGTGCACAACAGTAAGTGAAGAATCTTGAAACAGTAGGTTATCTAGCAAAAAAAAAAAAAAAAAAAAAAAAAANNNNAAAAAAAAAAAAGAGTAGATTTTTGGTCATCTTGTTTTGTTTTAATATATTTACCGAGGATCCATTCTTGAAAATGGCAGTTTGTTGTTCATTTATTTTTTCTTTAACTGGATGTTCACTGTTTGGAACTTTTATGTAGTCTGTTTCCTTTTTTCCTACTTCTAAGTTTATCTGCTTTTCAAAACAAGAAAGAGGCAGGAATGCATTTGGAACAGCTCATTTTGCCATTTATGAAGTTATCTGTAGCAGGGCCCATTCTGTTTTCTTTTAAATAGGTCCTGTGTCAGCATTGGGGCCTTACTACAGGTGCTGCAGAAAGTTGAGATGGATTCTCGCTGCAAGCAAGCCATCATGAGAGTAAGAGCTGGATTTTCTTGGCCTTTACGTTGGTGACTATAAATCCTGACTAGCAAATCCTGAGATCTGCCCTCTGTCGCAGCATTCCTTGGATCATAACAGAATAGTGGCACTACTACATGGGACTAAAGATTTAAGTTTGTCAAAAGAGCATGTGATCCCAGAGAGGGAAAACAGAAAAGGCTAGACACGTCCTCCAGTCATGTGGCAGTGTTGTGTTAAAGCAGAGCAATATTGAACCTTACTCTAACAGCTTCAATTACATCTTTATTCCTAGATTTCCGAGGTAGTCTGAGGGGTTTTGTCAAACTTTGCAGATGTACCTATTGCAGATGTTAATCTGAGTGTTTCTCTTTCATGTGAAGTCACTCAAAATGTGCTCCTGTGATCAGCTGTCAGCTGCCCAGTTCCAGAAGCTCTTTGAAGAACTAGACAAAGATGCTATTAAGCAAGTATGTATGTGACCATCATTTATAAAGCATCAGAAGTTGTCTGGTCTTGTGCAAAAACAAGTGAGAGTACTCTAGTATAAAGTGTATAAACAAACTTTGCAGCATGTGAACACAAGGTGTGATCACATGGCATTGATTTTTAAGCTTTTCATGAGCTGCTTTTATAGCCACAAACAAAATTGCTCTGGGGGCTTTTACAGCACTAGTTTGGGATTGCCAGGTGGTGTTAAATGTACAAAATGCGTCTTTGGTTATTCTGTCAGCATTTTTAAGTGCATTGGTCAGGCAAAATAGCTCAAAGTCTTTTTTTCTCCAATCCCTGAATGAAGAGCAAAATGTGGATTCTCTCAGTGTTTAGGTGAAGACAGGTGGAAAGCAGTTTTCTCCACTTGGAGAGAAAGAAAAACCAAAACACTAAACTATTTGAGGGTTAGGAAATGTTCTCTTGTATGTTTGCCTGTAATTAAGACTTCTGAATTAAATGCTGGGAAATGGGGAAGGGATGTATACAATTAGTAGCTTGGTGTTTAGTTTATCTGCTTGGGGCATTGGAGAGAGGTTGGATTATCTCCGTTCTTTGCCATTACCTTGTGTTGTGCCATAATCAGGAATGGTCTCTTGCTGCTAATAGCCACAGCTGGAAAACATTTTCCAGATGCAATGTCAAAATGAGCCTGTGGCCCTGAAGTTTTGCTTTGAAAATGTTTGGGGTTTTTAAAATCTGAGATGGGGTGTGTTTTTAAAATTATTTTATTATTATTAAAATGCTTATGCTTTATGGCTCAGCAAATCCTTTGTGTTCTTTTCAGCACCCTCCCAGTCCAGAGTACCAATCCCATTTTATGCAGAAAATGCAGTTTGCCTTTGGCCATCCCTACTTTGGCTACTTGGGGAATGTGGTAGCCCTTGCAAACATTATTTCTATTTGTGTAAGTAAAGATTTTTTGTTGTGGGGATGTGTTTTTTTTCTTTTAGTGATTGTTTTTTGTTTTTTCTCTGCTACAGATTTAATTTCTGCTTTTGTTCTTTAATTTCTTTTTAAATAACTGCTTTTTGTAGCAGCTGGGTTTTTGGCGTGCTTTAGTCATGCAAAGTCTTAAGAGGGAATACCTGCAGTTAAAAATATATTTTGAACTGCTTCAAAAGTTCTGTTCAAAGCAAGAAAAACTGTTCTTGTGCTTAAAAATGTATTTTATGTAGCAGTAAAGCAGTAGATTCATAAAATATTTTTTGTTTAAGGTTGTTTTGGTGATGGATGCAGATAAGCAGCTGTCTGAAAGAGATGACTTCTTCCTGGGGGTAAGAGGCAACAGTATTCCATGCAGTTATTGCTGTTCCCTGAGATGTCAGTAATTCTAATGGTTGTTTTTTTTTGGGGGGGGGGGTGAAGGCTATCAACTGCTTCTTCATCCTGTACTATCTGCTGGAAATGTTGCTGAAAATCTTAGCAATGGGCTTGAAAAGATACTTGTCTTACCCAAGCAATAGATTTGATGGACTTATGACCGTGATTTTGCTGGTAAGTGTTTTTTTAGCTTACATGTTCTTGGATTTGTTGGCTAGGGAGGTTAGGGAACTACAAGAGCTGGTGGGATTGCTTTTATTTTCAACACTGATCTGAACATAGAGAGCCAGTGCTGTGGGTTTCTGTGGCTTGAAAGTTTACATGGTGGTACATGGTTCTCTTAGGGTCTGTGTTCTGAAGATAGCCTTGTTTAAATCCACAGAAAAGGTGCTTTTCCTGATAAGAAGCCTTTTTAATTTTATTTGGAAAAATTCAGCTCTTGGAATAATTGCACAAGGCATTCTGTTTCATAGTTTAAAACCACTTTTCTCTTTAAATTAAAAAAAAAAAAAGTCAGACTATTATAATAATTATTTGGTTAAAGCCTCACACCCCTGTGGCAGATGAGGTCAAATTCATGGATAATAGTATTTACTGTAAATCCTTTTGTGTGTCACTATTGGATGCTCTCTGTACCTTTGGTTAATTTACGCAATAACCAGGCAAATGTGACAATTCAGAGCTTTAAAGTGAGTCAAATTAGTGGCTTAAAGCTCTTGAAAACATTTCCTGTCAAGAAGCTTACATAATTTCTGAAACTCTGAATTACAAAGTACAGTTTTGACTTTTTTTTTTGGTGTTTGTTTGTTTTTCTTTCCTAACTAAAGGTGCTGGAGATTGCAACTTTTGCTGTGTATGGATTTCCTCACCCTGGCTGGTGAGTAACCTCTGTGACCTGCTGCACTTTGCTCAGTGGCTGGGGTGGGTCAGGGGATACACACAGACTGTCCCACTCACACATGTCATCATGCTGTGATTGTCAGCCCAGTCTTTAATTCACCAAATTTGATAGAGTTTCTCACCCTTGTAATCACTAGAGGCCATGCAATATGGATAAGTGAAAGAATTTTTTTTTCCCCTAGTATTTTAGAGTTCTGTGTAGCTCTTCTGAGAAGGATGCATTCGTTTTAAGTGTAGTTTGATTTAAAATAATACCTTAATTATTCAAGATACTATCTGTGCTTACCAGGGGTGCAGGAGAGGGAATTTGGTACGGCATACACAACCATCTATAACCTAAGTATCAGTATCAGATTGTCCGTAAATCCAGTTATATGAATTCCCAATCAGCTGATGAAACCTCTTAACCCTGTATGTAGGTTGAAGGCTGAGGTTTTTTTCATGCTGCAAAATGTAGTAAGAAAATTTCCATGGACTTACACTATTTGTCTATATTAGAATAGCAAGCAGTTGTATTTTGATTTTCTTAAGTTCAAACAGCTTTTGGATAACCATCCTGATTTCTTTTTTGTTGTAAAAAACATAAAAATCATTGCTTCATCTTAAAATTTGAAAACTGCCTCCACAAGGAAAGAGGAAAGCAAAGGAGTTCTGGAAGATTTCCTAAATCTTCACGGGTGATTCATAACACATTCTGTTACTTTGTGTCTTCGTACAGGCTCACACTTAACACTGGCAGTCCCTGATTTTTCAGGATATTTGTTATGTTGCCATCAAGAAGTTCTCTTAATTTACACTAGAATCTCTGAAGAGAGTTAGACAAGTCAGACTTTATGGTTTTAGAAGGGTTTATATTTGAATACTACTTGTATTCCTATCACCCAGAAGTGATGGTTGTCAGAAGAGTAATTGCTACAGACTAATGACGTTAATTATTGATGTTATCATTATGTTTGGCTTTAATTTTGCCCTTTGATTCTCAAATGTAGGCAATTGTTTGCTCTATCATCTTGGAGCACCAGTAATTCTTGTTAGGTCTTTGTGTCAGTCACTGCGAACAGATTACAATGCAGATGAGTCACTCTGAGTCCTGATGAGTGCAGGTGTTACATCCACAGACCAAACAATCACCACCTTCAAGGGCAGGACAGTGATGTTGCTGTTATCTAGAATATGCTTTCTATGCAGGGTTATCTTAAATAATTTCTTTCATTATTAGAGATTAATATATTGGAGGTACAAATCATGATTTAGCATCCCTGTTACCAAGGACCTTTGTCATTAGCTGCTTTAGTCCCCCACCACCTGCCCTCCTTTCCAGCCAAGAAGCATTCAGCATGCTCATGTAAAAGCTAAAATTCAGGCTGAGTTTTGAAGTGTATGCCCATCTCCCATGGAATATACACATATAAGGAAGAAGGTTGACAAGACATTCTTTTAACTTCATGCTGTTTTCAAAGCCCTTCTTCAGGCAGGCATACTCTGAAGGATTAATGCCCATCTTTGTGCAAGTTCCTGAAGTATCTCCCTCTAGCAGTCCTTTTGATTCACTTTGTTTTCTGAAAGGACCCTCTTTGGTGCCTCGTCCCCAGCAGAAGGCACAAACAAGCACTTCAAAGAGCTCTTGGTGCACATCTAAGAGCCCAGGCTAAAGGGATTCCTTCCTTCAGCAGTTATTAGTTTACTGTAGCTGAGATTCCTGCTCGGTAAATTAATGTACTTACATTACGTGTAACCCAGTGGACTTAACTGTGTCTTTCTGTCATGGGCTGTTTCTCTGATTTGTTACTTTCTTCCACCTTTCCTAGGAGACCTGAGTTCATGGGCTTGTTATCCCTGTGGGATATGGTGCGACTGGTGAACATGTTAATTGTGTTCAGGTTCCTGCGGATTATCCCCAACATGAAGGTGATTGCTCTTCCCTCCACCACTCGGATTTCTTCGCTGATCAAGCTATAAATTTTGTTAGAGCCTTTCAGAATAACGTGTAGGTTGCAATTCTCTTGCACATGAGTGGGATAGCTCAGCTCTGACTGTCCCGACTTTTGCACAGCCCCTCACAAAATCACTGTCTCTTGAGCTGGTTTTCTCTGGTGAGGGGGCAGGCAAGTTCTCTTGATGTGACTCTGTCGTTTTAGTAAAAATTTGATATGGATTGGAAGTGTGATGAATGTCCTACGTACAAAATTCTGCTCTGTTTCAGTTCATGGCTTTGGTTGTTACTACATTGCTGGATCTGGTGAAAAACTTAAGAGCCTTTGCAGGAATCCTTGTGGTAAGTCATGGTGCAAGATTGTAATTTCCTTTGCTACAGCATAATAAGGGTATGTCACCAACAAAGTTAACGAGGTTCTTGTACAATCACCATGAGCAGTGACGTTTCACCTTAACCAGCTGGTTCTTCCCCAGGGCATGTCTTGGAAAGCCACAATAAACTGCTCTTTTGTGATGGCGAGCACACAGTGGCAGTGCCTCATTTAGCAGGAGTATCTTTTTTAAAGATTGATTAAAGCTTCCTTTGAGTGTTTGCCTTAGCTTGGGTGGTCTGGGTTCAAATAAAAATTCATCCATGCTAAAAGTAGACCAGTTTTCCTTACCCTGATTTGCGTCTGTTAAATTAAATAGCAAAACAACTTTAAGCTTGTTTTTGATTGAGAAGGTCTTGAGATGGCATGTTTGGACATGACTTTTTAAGAGCCTCTGCAATCGTGTTTTAGGTGTGTCTGTGTAGAACATAGACTGAGCAAACATGTGATTAAAGGGTGGATCACAATGTGTGATGTCCATTACATAAATTCTCCCAACTCTTGAGTTTCTAGCATTGAAGCCATGTCTTCCTGGTAGGGCAAAGAAGTGCCTGGGTAGGTTTGGTTTTGCTATTGTTCATGGGTTTTTGTGGGGTCCTTTAATTTGAGTGGTTAAGGACCAATGATTTGTTGTTCTGGTCTATATACCTAGCATGCAATCTAACCAGAATATTTATTTTTGTCGTTAATAATCTCTGCTTTTATCTGTAGAGGATAGGCCTTAAACTGGCTTGTGTTGCACTTTGAAATAAAGATCTTGATTGGGGCAAAACTAAGGGGGTAAAAACCTTGTTGTGCTGTACAAGTCACACTTGAGAGACAAGTCTGCCACAGTGTTTGCCCCTTCCATTGGTTTAATTTGCTTTTACTTGAGGCTATGTGGAAGCTCTCACTGAGCTTCTGCTGTAGTGAAATCTGACTCTCTTTTGCCAGCTGATGCAAAATATCTTTCCTAAAGTTAGCCTGGAACACATATGCTGGTACAATAATGTAACTGATTAGCTAATTTCTCAGGAAGTGAGTGTTTTAAATAGATCTTTTTTCAAAGAATAAAATTAATTTTATTGCCAGGCCAGATACCCCATCTTCTGGCAGGCTGTGAAATGTCAGCTTCAGCTTACTCCAGTGGTGTTCAAAGTTCATAGGCCAGGGCAGTTCTCTTCTATTCCTTCCAGACTTCCAATTCCTGGGTTTTTAGCAAAATAGGGGAAAAAAAAAAAAAGTTTTTGTGTGAAGACTCAGCTTGCTTCAAGCTTTCCTGGGACAGATGGCTCCTTCTCAGAGAAGCAAAGCTGTAGGTTATTTCTAGAACAATCTTTTTAGGATAAAAATTGCAAAATCACCTAGGCAACTGCTGAAGACTGAAAGGTGTCTCTTTAAAAAGAAGTTTGCATTTCTAACAATTAAAAGACAGAAGTTCCCAAATCCTTTGTGTTATTGAAAACTTTACTTTTAGAATAATTAACATTTTTTAAGGAAGTTGCTGATGAAATATAAAATACTGAATTAGTTTTGTCTTTCAGTTAAACTTAGTAAAATCTTACTTTCATTGAATCTAGCTGAAAACTCCTCAGATACTTAGACTGTTCTTAGTAAATACTGGTACTGAGTTTTGGTTTTAAGTTGCTATTCTGCAATGTTTATACTTAAATATCAGCATTCTGAGACACAGAGAAGTAAAAGAGATGATACAATAAAATGATTTAATGCATTTTAACAACTGAAAGTTAAGTAGAATATTAAAAAGAGCTAGCAGCTGAGAAGTGTTTTCACTTTAAAAGCTTCAGGTACTGTTCTTGATGCAATTATTGTAACTGTGGTACTAATATAAATTCCGTGTTAATTGCATTTTGATTCCTTATTTAGTGACAGAAATATTCAAAGCTAATAGTTGGTTCTGTTCCTTCCAGGTGGTTTTCTATGCATTTGCTATAACTGGCATAATGCTATTTAAAGGTGCTGTTGTTCCCTTGGGAAATACCAGGTAACATTCTAAACATCACTGCTCAGAAAGAATCTGTTTTTCAAAAGCATCTGCAGCTTTTTACCTCTGAGCTGTTTGTAGTTGGTTTTGTTGGGTTTTTCTTTTCTCTCTTTCTTGGAGCCAACCTACTTTTTATGTTAAATCACAAGACTTCATTATCTCTTACTCCTTCTGTTTCTTCTTGCTGCATCTGTAGCTTGGATTTTTACCCCGCTTTATCTGAAATACTTTTTTGAACTGTTTCCCTTGTTTTCTGCCCATGTGAGATACTCTGACTTTCTACAAGGGGCTCAGAAGAATTCTGAAGTAGGGAGCTGTGTTCACATCAGCCTGTAATTCTCTTGCAGTGCTGCCAACACAACGTATGACAATGGCACCCTGCAGTGTGGGACCTATGAACAGCTGGAGTATTGGCCCAACAACTTCGATGACTTTGCTGTGAGTCTGATCACGGATGAAATCCCTCCCTCTACCCCTCTCTGCTTGTCTTTCCTCCTCATTTTCTGAGGCTTAAATCTGTGATGCACCCACTTAAACTCTGCTCTACTCACGTTATTTAGGCAGCAGTGGTGACTCTCTGGGATGTGATGGTGGTGAACAACTGGCAAGTCTTTTTGGATGCATTTTCAAGATATTCAACTCCGTAAGTAGCTATAATAATACTGAAGAAGTCCCATATAAATCCAGCTTATAAGGTGCCTGAACAAGAATTATAGCACAGTTCCTACCATCTGCTCAGAGGGGTGCTGCTTTCCTTTCTTGTGGATCAATTCAGGTATACAGGAAATAAACCTAATGCTTCTGTGTTTTCTTTGTGGGTGAACAATTTTTTGTAGACGTAAAACCTTGGGCATACCTTTAATTTGTATTTACTGACTTCGTGGGAATGCTTGAATGAACTGGATAGCACCTGCATTGAGCTGTTCCAGTGAACCTTGGCTGGTTAACCCAGGAGATTGAGTCTGTTTGGCTAACTAAATGAAGAGCAAACATTTTTTATTTTTAATTTTTTGATCCAGACCCCCTTTTCCATTAAGAAAGTAGTAGTATTATATTTCAAGGGAAAAAAAGTGATTTCGTGGTGCTCTTTCAGCTCACTTTCAGGCTGAGGTTATTTACTGCTTTCTTTATGTATTGTCTGTTCATCTGATCTGCAGGTGGGCAAAGATCTATTTTGTAGCTTGGTGGTTGATCTCCTCTGTCATCTGGGTTAATCTCTTCGTAGCTTTACTTCTGGAGGTAAGGAAGTGTGTTTATGTGGTGTGAGATCCTGAAGATGGGTTCTAATTTGTGCAAAAAATGAAAAGAACCCCCACAACTTTATGCTGGGTTTGTGTATGTGCTTACTTTACATTTCTCCTTGCTTCCTTATGCCCGAGGAGATGCAGAATTTTTTTTTTTTCCTAGAGAATGGTATGTTTTATTTACAATTTTGTCACAAAACTGGTTGTGTCTCATTGGCTAAGTACAATTTCATTGTATCACTCTCTTTATTATACAGATGCGAAATATTTAAAGTATTATAAAATTGATTGTCTCTTGTACATTAACATTTAAATTCAGCATTAGTTATTCAAGCTGCAGGCTTTTCGCATTTTAATTTGTCAGCAAATGAAGTGAGCAATTTAAATTTAAATTTTTATTTTATTTGGTTCTCCTGTGTTTCTTCCCACCCCAGTTTGAATTGCCACCATTGTTCAGTTCTGCACTAGAGGAGTGGAACTGATTACTTATTTTCAAGAGATCATATTCTAGAGTTTTTCAGAGAAGCTGTGGGAGTGCTGTTGCCTAAACAATGCCATGAAGAACATGTGGTTCTGCTAGTTTCTCATTGCATACTTTCCTGCAAATCCAAATTTCTGATGGTGAAGGGAATGCTAATCATAATCATCTCCTGCAGATTCATCACTGTAGACTTGTCTTATAGGTAGTGGAGGGAACTGAGAACCTGTAGAGGGCACTTCACCCCATCTCAAGCCTTATGAAAATTTCTTTTGGAGATGTTCTTGTTATTGCTGACTGTACTGAGAATTAAAATTTACTGCAGTAGGAAGAATGGCAGACTTTCAGTCTAGGACATCTTCTACCTGCTTGCTTCTCCAAGGCTGTGGCCAAAGGTTGCTGTCAGAGTCAAGATGCAGCATTCCATAGCAGGAGAGCAGGATGTCACTATTTTTCTCTTTTTTTGCCTGAGCTGCATTTCTACTCCCTAGATATTCATTTGTCAGAGTTATTCAAAATGATTAAAGGAACATGACAAAACCAATAGCTGAGTTTAAGTTGTGATGCCTGGACTAGCAATATGTTTATATATTGTTGGGTTTTTAAAGAGGAAGAAATTCAAAGCAGGTGAAGTCTTGCAGGTAGTTCACGTGGTTGTCTGGGGGAGGCAGTCCTTGCTAGGAGCTGAAGGCAGCAGGGCTGTCTTCTGCTCTGCTGTTCTTTCAGTTTGTGATGAGAAAATTATTGCGTTGCTGAACAAAGGCCTGAGTAAAGTAGGGACCTGCAGCAAGTAAATAAGCTGATGCCTAGATAAATCAGTGCTCTGACACGGTGTGAAAACAAACCTCACCCCCCTCCCAAACCTTATCTGCAAACATAGTGACCAGATATAGCCTCTTTTCTGGAGCCGTCAGAAGAAGCATTTATGTTTTTTGCTGTTCCTGTCACATTTCAGAACTTTATTCACAAGTGGGACCGTCGCTGCCAGCGAGAGTCTCTTTCAGATATTGAATACCAGAGGACAGTTGAACTCATGTTCAGGTGAGTTGGGCTGGACTTGGTAGTCACTGTAGTTTTTTATGTTTTTCTGCTTTAAAAAAAGTGTGCTGGCTGCAAGAGGTCTTCTCTTTTCCTCCCTCTGAAGCAAACTGTTTCATCTGTGAGTTTGGAGAAATTCAGCAAGTGCTTGAGTTAGGCCTCCTTTAAGCTTACTTGTTAGCTTAGCCTTTATATGCTTTGTGCTTATAGCAGGATGGGAGAAGAGGTGCTGGGGGTGAGGGGAACAGCTGCTGGGGGAGGAAGAAACAAAGGAAAGAAGAAAAAGGGAAGATGAGGAAAGTGGTGCATGTTCTTGGCTTATTATGAAATTGTGGGTGGTGAGTTGATACTTGATGATCGTGCATTAGTGGAACTTCTGGTGCACGTTGGATACTCAATAGTAGCACTGGGAGCATGTTCTCATTTGGGAGTTTTTTCAGGAAAACAAATCCACTGACCCTCAGTTGTATTGTACTGTGTGCAGGAAATTGCTTCCCTGCTTCTTGTGGGAAAACAGCTGCTGGTTTCCGTGACACATCTGTAGAGGATGGATCACTTGCAAGTAGATGCATCTTTAGGGAGCATCAGCTTATTGTAATTTTGATTCCTTGTTTCATTCTTGAAACAAGCACGCGTTACATCTCAGTGTGTGCATTGCAAAAACAAATGCTGAGAAGCTCCCTTTGCTGCCCCTAACAACTCATACTTTTTCTTTGTAGAGATGTTTTGGAAGAACCTACAGAGGAGGAGTTGATGGAAAAACTGCACCAGCACCCACACCTGCAGTTATGTAGGTGATTGGTGGGAAGGACTGATTTATTTAGACCTCTGTTTTCTTGAGGTTGTCAGCTGGAAGAAACGGAATGGATTTTCTGTGAGATGCTGTTAGGAGAGGGGCTTGTAGGACAGTATGTGAGGTTTTGCTTGGCAATTCTCTGCAGAAAGGTTTTTTATTTTGGGTTCATATCTTTTTTTGAAAAGGATTTGAATCTGGCTAACTTGATTTTAAGTTGCAATTTTAGAAGGAGTATTGCAGCTGTTATTTTTATAGGGTGTTGATATCAGAAGGTTTTATTTTCTTTTTTTAATAGGGAAAGTCTGTTTAAAATGACAGTGCACTTTAGAACACGAACTTTATAACCACTAAGCCTGCTACTTTTTTCAGCACAAGAAAATGGAGCTGCCTTTTCTGGCAGGCGAGTGTGGCAAGGGCTGTGCCCTGCAATTCATGAATGGATTAGGCAGGACCAGAACAAAATCCTTAATCTTCTTGTAGTGAGAGTTGAAACGCTATTTTTATTGTAACGTGACACCAGCACATCTTACCAAATTTTCGGGAGTTAATCACGTCGGAACACAATCAATTCCAGCTTAGCAACAGGGACTGCCTGCTTTGCACATCCTCTGTTTTTCTTTGCTTTCCATGGGGGTTTCATGCTGGTTGTGCCATGCTGGTCACTGAGAGCAGTTAGAACCTGGACCGGAGCAATTGCACTCATGGTTTTCAATGTGGTAAAACTGATCTCTCTTTTGGAGTCAATATTCTTGTGTTGCTCTTTACTGAAGCTCTTGCTTTTACTTTCTTCCAAGTCCTGTTCTACACTGTGTTTTCATATTCCATGAAAAAGGTAAGGGGAATGAACTTTGGCTGGAATGTTGTACCACAATCACTGGAGTCCCCCACTTAAAGGGGGAAGGGGAAAAAAAAAAAGGTTGAATGGGATAATCAAAGTGCTTAACAGTTGAAATTTTAATTCGAGCCTGTGGGAATTGAAGGTGCTCAACCAGTATTGCAGGATCACATTCTTCTATGGCTTAATTACCACATGCTGTGTACCACTAACTTTCACCTGGGTAAAACTTTTTGGGTAAATCAGTTTCTCAACAAATCGAAAAGTGGAGGATTCACAGTAAGCTGTGTCCACATGCTTTTCATTATCCCTTAGTGTCCCTCTAAAAAGGTGTTTTTGCTTGAATCTCTGTCACAACTAGTAAACTGCTATGAAGAACAGAATCTACCACAACTACTGTTTTTATATGTAAAAATAAAACTGCCCTTTGGAGGACTGCCTTCTCATTGAGACACTTGTCACCAAAATAGACATTACTGTGGTCATCTTTGTATTGACAAAGGCTTGGGGAAGGTAATTGGCTACTATTTATAAGTCCTTTGAATCTTTTTTTAGTTAAAAAATATTTTTAAAGTGCCAAGCAGTCGTCCTGTGTACCTTTCCTCCTCTTTCTTCATCGTTTGCCTTTTCTCTCTGTCCTGCATGAAGGAGAGGAAGATATCCAGGATGATAGTGTGTTTGAGGTCAAAACCGTATTTTTGCCTTGTTGTCTCACTGTTCAGAAATTACTTAATGATTCTTGTCTGTTTCTTTATCTTTTGCTTGTATTTTCTTTGTGCTGTGGAGCAAAATGTGTCGTAGCTTTCATCTGTGTAGGACAAATGTGAGCTGAGTTCTGAGTTTCTCCTGCAATCTTTCTTTACTTCTGTCATCCTGCCTCTTAAGCCATGCCCTTGTCTGTGTGCAGTCTCTTGTCTCTGTTCCAGATTAAGCCCCCCAGTAACTCTCTGCACTGGTGTCAGTGGCATCACCGTGCTTGTTTTCAGTCATGCACTTAAAACACTCATCATGGCAAGCCGACAAAGGCATCAGCACACGGTTTTTCTGGTTTTTGAGTTTGTTATGTTCAGTATGGCTTTATGTCAGGATGGTTTCAGTTCCTTCTGGCATGATGTATAATCACTGCCACCAATGTATTGGGACTTACTACACAGTGGTTAAACAGTCTTATTTTACCTTCTTACTGAAAAAAAAATTATTTTTTGTTTTCCACTTTTCTGAATACTTGAAGTAGCTTTACCTTGCCAAAAAGGAAGTGTCCTGTTCTTATCAACCTGCAAGTTTGATTATTTTGTTTGGCCTCTTAAGGTTGTTCGGGGTTTTGTGGTTGATTTTTTTTTTTTTTTTTTTTTTTTTTTTTTTTTTTTTGTGTCTTTTTGGGTTGTTGGGGGTTTGGTTTGTTTTTTTTTTTTTTTTTTTTTTTTTTTTTTTTGCCATTACATTACACTACAATCTACCAAAGCAACACAAATTGGTGTGGGATTACCATAAACATCACAACTGTCTCCATAATGCCATCTTTGCATCTGGACAGATGTGGAGAAGGCATTCTGAAGGGAATAGTCTGTCTTGTTCTTGTTTCACACTTGTGTAATTGACTGAAAGTGTAACTTTAGAATTTAATACAAAATTGTGCTGCCTAATGTCACTTGAACTGGAAGATGTAAATGACCACAAATCTTATGCAATAATTGTATAAATCATGAAAATGAATGTATGTTGTCATTAGGTAAAATTTGAGGTTTGCATTATTAAAAAAAGTTTTTTCTTCTTAAACCATGAAAATAATTGGGGTGTTGAAATGATTCTTGTGGTTGGTGTTTGCCTTTCCCTTGCTACTGATTTCTGCAGTGCTCGGCATCTCTGTTCCCATTGGTTTTGCCAGTTAAAGGCTGGGCCCCTGGAGGAGGTTACATGCAAGTGGGATATAAGTGCTTGGTTTCAATATGCAGACCTCAAGGATGCTACTCCGTTATTTTCCAGTTCTAGAGGCACATAGCATCTTCTGTGGGTACTCGACACACTCAATTTTTAAGGTGAAATCTCATTGGAACTGAGCATTGATGGTTTTGAGCAGGTTGGTTTTCATTTGCGTTTCAGTCTCTGCAAACCAGGTATTCCTTCATCTCTCTTTTCCCCAAGAGCTCAGTGGAAAAGCATTCTCTTAGCATCTCAGCTGGGGGAGATTTTGCACATAATTTAGCAGAGTCCGTGGTATTTTTTGGTAGCACCTTCTGGTTTAGAAGGGGTTTTATTAAGGACAGAACAAAACTGATTCTGGAACAAGCTGATGTCTCTGACAGTGGCTGTTGCAGATGCTGAGGTGGAGCATGTGAAAGCCAAAGCAAGAGAAGATCATCTTGTGTTATTAAAGCAGGATCTGATTTTTCTAGCTTCTGAAGGAAGACCTTAATCACCTAATTAAGGCTAATTTGAGACTCCTCATGTATTTTTTTTTCCCCTTCCTGTTTTGCTATGAATTTTTATTGCTTAAAGATTTAGGAGTGGGGGGAGAGGAAGGACTCAACCGAAGTGTTCTTGATTCTTTTAGTAAAAATACAGAAATACAGTGATGAACCTCACAGGCACACTTAACTATGAACTTGACTCATTTTGGGGAATTTTGCTTTGCATCCCTCCAACACTTCTTAAAGTGCAGAAAAAAAAATAAAAAAGGACATATAAAGCTAGAAGAAAGCATAGGACCTATAGGAAAATGATGCAGGGTTTAGGTTAGTTACCTTCACCTCACGTTTCAGAGCTATCTCTTGCTAGATGGTTTATCTTTTCACCTGCCTGTGTATAAGGAGTACTACAGGGTGTTACCACAGCTTTTGCAGTTTAACATTGTGCTTTAGTCAGATCCAGTCATTCCAGTGCTCTGTCTTGGGGTTTTATTGAAAACAAAATAAAAATAGGTGTTTGCCTACTTTGTTTATGTGGGTGTTAATGATTTTTTTTCTTTCACTAGACTTTTGTCTAATTAAAAATGTATGCAGCTCTTAGGAGCTTTCCAAAAATCAGTGATTCAATGAACCAATGGTTTTGACTTAATCTGCAGTCTTTATAAACATTCAGAGCCATTTTATTATGTGAACTCCGGGTAGGAATAGTTTGGGGTTTGTGGGTAGAGGGGTAAAAGTGGCTTTGTAGTCCAGCTCTAAGCAATACACTCTATATGATACTGTTTCAAAATGACCTTAATAAGCTGGAGGAAATGAGCGAAATTACTGAAGTAAAATTTAAGAGATAAATATGCACTGATACAATTTAGAAGGCAGGGAAAAAGTGGTATTAGAAGACAAATATTACGGGGCTGACAGCGTACTGCAAATTGAATGAACTAACAGCATCTGAAAGAGATCAAAATTGCTTTGCTGTAATTTGTAATAGTACTTCCCTTTGGGCCCCACTGTTTCTGCTTTGGGATCTGCATTTTAAAATAAATAGTTGGGGGGAGGTGTTCATTACAGGACAGTAACAGAGGTCTTCAGACATTTGAAAGGTGTGAGTTTAGAAGAACTGGAGAGGAAATAATTTGTTCAGACCGACAAGAGGCAGGCAAATAGTTTTTTAAACAATATTCAAATATGTAAATGGTTGAGAGGAGCAGACTGTTGATGCAGTGTAATCTCTGTGTGCTGGTTGTAGGAGAAGCTGTAGTTTGGATTTGAGGCTGCTCTCTAACTCCAGGCTGTGTCTGGGAGGTTGCAGACTCCCCTTCACTCGAGAGCTGTTTTAGGAAGGATTTGACAGTCACCTGCTATAGCTTTGTCTGGATGTTTGTGAACCTGCCCCTGCGTGGTGGTGGCTCAGCTGCTCCCTGAGATCCTGTCCCGCCTACCTCTCTGTGGTTTCACTGGAAAGAATTCCCATGGCTGTAACAAACCTCGCTTTTGTTGTTACAGCATGTGCTGCTGGATCTAGCTAATGGCTTACAAATGTTTACAGTGTGCAAGTATTGTACAAGTAGGGAGAGCAAAAACAAAACCGTGCTCCTCCAGCTTCTCATTATCCATGGGAAGATGAGCTTGAGTTGTGTGTGCTGTGTTGCTGCTACTTGACTTTGCACCAGCTCCCCGTAGTTCTCCATGCAGTTCACTCTGCTGGGTTCCCTTTAATCTCATTTCTACATCCCTTAGCTTTTTGGGCAGGAAGAGGGCACGTGTTGCCCTTCTCCCAGTTTGTGTTGGCTCACTGACAAGCCAAGTAGGTCGGATAACTTGAATTTTTCCCTGAATTTTTCCCTTGATGAGAACACTTAGTTTGAGCACTCTGCTCTGCCTGCTACCAGATCTCACAAAATGCATGACACTCACACCTCTCACACTTCAGCTCTTCTTTCAAACTTGGTTTGGTGAATGAATTCAAAAGTCATTAACCAGGGGACCGATACTGCAAAAATCTTAGGAGAACTAGAAAACCTTACGAAAAGCAATGATGTAGTGATTAACATTAATATTATAAAACCTTACCTTACCAAAGGTAATGATGAAGTAATTAACAAAATTCGTTTTGTTATTGAAATGGGTCTGATGTTTTCTTGGATCCAAGGCAGAGTAGAATCTGAAGCCTTTCTTAATTTCTTTCCTGCACCCTTCAGACATACCACCTCTTTCTTAAAAATATAAAATAGATCATGAAGTATGTAAATGATGAAGTTAAGGTCACAGAAAATCTGTTGCTAATTCAGGAATAAACACCAGATAATCAGATTTCCTTAATCATAAAGTTCATAGTTCATTATGAACTCAAAACCTCTTCTATATTTGTAGAGCTACAATTTTCCCAGCATGAAGTGAAAGAAGATGGTCAGAAAAAAACCTCCTCAAGGCTGAGCTGGCACTTTTCAAATACTAAGTACACAGGGATATGTCCAGCAAGCCACTGGAAGAGCCACCTATCATTATCTCCCACAGAGAATAAGAGAAGAACTTCAAGCCTGTATAAAATGGAGTCACAAGGCATAATGAATGCTTTTCAGAAGTGTCTTTGTTAACTAAAACTGTTGCAGTTCTGGAGGAAAAACTGTAGTGTGCAGTTACCTCCATCACCTACGCACTTGTTTGCCAAAGGAAGCAAAAGGATATTTTGTCATTAACTACCTCTGTTATGCACTATAAACCTACAACCTTAAATGTTGCCTTTGATGTAGAATTCCAGCCATTTGTGTAGTTTATTTGCATTATTTTCTTATCTAGTCCTATACTTAAATTTTTTTCCACAGTAATTGTATTAAAAATGGTTCACTGATGCTGAATTTCTTAACTGTAAGCCAGAGGCAATTGCAGCTTGTCCTTTAATGCTAGAAATTCCTTGTAACAGTCTCGGTCATCTTTTTCCCATTAACGCAGTTGAGCAGGTGTTGTCTTTGTTGTGTACAGAGACTTTCATGGACCCCATCACTGCAGCAAGTGCCTCCCAAGCACTCTTCTGAAAACATCCTGCTAGGATAGGAAAATGTTGCTATCCTTATTTTGTAGATGATCAGCTGAGATATTTGGTGATCTGCCCACAGCCGAGCTTGAAATCCGTGGGAGAGTTAAGAATGAAACCTGCAGTCCCTGCTCACTGCCTTTGCTAACACACAATACTGCCTTCTATTTTTTCTGCACCAGCTGTGAGCTTCAGTTGCATGTTTAGAAGATGATGTTGACTTTTCCACATCAGTTGGTTTATGATTTTCTTGCTGCTTATTCTTGTATATAACTTTTTTACTTTGTTTTAAAATTAAAAAAAAAAAATATCCCAGAACCTTTAAACTTCTAACTCCACTTATTTCCTATCCTATCAAAAGAGGAGGGAGGACTATTACTGATTTGCCATCTTATTTATAAATATTTACTAGGGATGAGCTGAGGCTGGCATGTGTGCTGAAAGTTTGGTAAGGGGAAGTAAACGGATAGATTCTAGTTATTAAGTCATTACTTCAACTTCATAAACTACAGAAAAAATACAGGATGACCATCCTAAATAGCAGCTCCAGCCTTCTGTCAGATCTGAAACACGCTTCAAAAATGCTTTTAGCCTCATCTTTGTACTTCTTGTATTTTGTTGAGGTGAGTGAACAGTCTTACTTTTCAGAGCTGGTGAGCGCTTGCAGCATCATTCTGAATTTGGGAAACTGCCCAGGAGGCCGATTGCCCTGCACAATCTCACTGGCAAAGGATCATCAGCATTTGAGAGGGTGGAAATTCATGTCAAAACAGAAAATCGAGTGCATTTTTAAGACCAAGTTCTGCTGAGTAGCAGGTGTGTGTGTCTGTGTAATGTGAAATATGATCTCTAATACGACCACAGGTTGCTGGGCTGGATGCAGAAATTGCTGAGTCGAATTGTGAGGATTGTGTTTCACAGCCTGTCACCTTAGGTAAGACCAGAAGGGATTTTGATTTTTGTGCTTAAAATTAGGGTTGTTGCGTAGGATTCTGGCTAAAAGCAGACTGGATTTGTTAGCTCCCAGGAAAGAACTGCTGTTTTGTGTCTGCTGCAAAACTGTAACACTATAGCATTGAACTGGCTAGTGCTGGTGGTGTAACAATGGCCTTGTACCTTGGGCATCTTTCTGAGGTGAGCTGGGAAGCCAGTCTGGCCTGTATTGTTTTATTATGTTAGGTCTCCTTGCCTTTAGGAATGAATTGGTTCCTCACATAACGTGCCGAGCTGCTGACAGTGCTCTTTTTTTTTAGTAAGTACTGATCTTAGAGAGTAAAACTTGAGTCTTTATTGTGTCTTCCCATCCCTGTTTAATACCAGTGAGAGTAATCTTGTATTTCACCAAAACTACAAGTGCTTAGTTCCCAGCATCCTGGATAATTGGTGGTTTCTCTGAAAAGACTTGGACAATTGCTATAGGAAAACGCCTCTAAAGAAGTTCCCTGTAAAATCAAAGGTGAAGGTGTTAAGCCCAGACAATAAAACTTAGATCAAAGTAGCCAGCAGAAGGGGCCATAGAGAAACGGGTTGTCCTTTAAGCTTCACTGTGTTGTGTGAGGTGTTACCCCTTTCTTTCTGTAATCAGATTTCATGAAGAAAGCAAAGCTATTCTTTCCTGATGTAATTCAATCAGAGCCCTCAGCTAGATGATCAGCAGGAAAAGCACCTGCCTTCCTTGCTTTAGATTTGGTGATAGACCCCAGTTTTTGATAGGAGTTGGTTAATCCATAATCCAAGCATGTGCCCACAGCAGCACCTGCCACGCAGGTGAGCTTTTAATCTTGTTAATATACAAATATAATATAGATTTTTGTATTAACCTCTCGTGCACACACCCGATAGTAAATGTCACGAGGAGGAAAATTTAATAAAATGAGACTATAAATGTCTAATGTACTTTTTGTTGGGCAATAAAGTTGCCCACGTGTTGTAATTGAGGTCTGAAGTTAACTTGCTTGCTGAGGCCTCTCTAGGGTAGATTATACAGACTAAGAGAGCATGTGAAAAAATGTTTTTCATGCTCTGCTTTTCTTCCTGTTTTGTCCACTAGCCTTTCCTCCTTAGCTCTGTCTTGGGTTGGTGCCCACTGTAATATCTACTGCCATCAAACTCCTCAGCACTTAAAAATTAGGCACATGTTTGAAACATCTGCTTGTTTGAGACCCTCCACAGTGACTATTAACTTTTGCCTCTGACATTTTCCAAAGCTCTTGGTTCTCTTCTCATCTCCTGAGTGACCCAGACGCAGTCCTCTGGAGATCTGTAAAGCAGGATCCTCTCCTTCCTAGTAGTGTAGACATTGGAAAGTGAGGTATGAGGAAAGTTTGGGTTCAGGCTTAAATATTCTGAGGCTCACATGCACTGTGTAGGTGGACATTGTGAAATGTAGGTCTGAGGCACCTCATATGCAGTTCTGCACCAAATTTTCATGTGTGTCATTTCTGATCTGCACAGAGAGGTGTTACCTGGCTTTTCAGCAGACACTCATGAGCAGGTGTTTGGGGAGGACCACATCTAGTTCATTAAAGGAGGAAGACCTGAATCAAATCCCAGTCCCACAGATTAAAAGGTTTGTGACCCATCAATGTATGTCTGACTCCCAGTGAAAGGAAGGCAATTCCATTGTATAAACACACTTTGAAAGATTTGTCCCAACTGTGTTACATGACAGCCCCATTTTCCATGGCCTCCAGCCTGTTGGTGTGGTAACAGACTTGCCAGAAAACAGAACTAATGTTTTAGGGAACATTGTGCTGTATCATTTTACAGAACAAACTGTTGATGGGATATTTGTGAGAATCTAGCTCTGTTAATCTCAATTTCTCCTCCAGCAAATTTACACTGGTTTGTGCCCTTAGGAGGGGCTGTGTTAGGGGGGTTATGGTGCTACTGCTTTTCCATAATTTTTGGTAATGCCTCCACTGTTGTATTATATGACTGAGGGAAATGCTGTAGCCATCAAAATCTGGGAACACAGCTCTGTCTTGTACCTTGTGGTGTTGTTCAGGCTCAAGTAGAATGTGTGTAAAACATTGCCATTTGAATTTCGTTGCTGCAGAGCTGGGCTGACCAGTGGGGTTAAGGGGACAGAGCCCTCTGACCAGCAAAGGCTGCTTTGCCATTTATGCTTCAGGTCATTTTATAGGGTTGCTGTCACAGTCTTTCTAACTGTACAGTATCATCTTGGCTGGTTAATTGTGATGTAGAAATGAATACTCCTGTGCGAGGTAGTGGTAGGTCAGACACAACGCTCTCAAGATAATTTTGGAGTAAGTTTTAAAAGACTGGATTATCCGACCTATCACAGAAGGCACAGAATCTGCTCTCTAGTCTCCTTGGAGCAGAAATTCTCTCTCTGGAAATTGAGATAGATGAAGACAAGGAACACTTTCCGGGGAAGAAACTGAGCCAAAATGACTTTGAGCACAAAAATTCTCACAGGACTGGGGACTGAACCCTATTTGCCACTCCCTTACCTCTAGTAGACCTTTGTCTTCAGTAAATTTGACCTAAAGTTGTAATTTTGGTCCTTGTCAAATACATCCTAATTTGCTACTATGGTGGTGGATTTTTTTCCCAGCAGTTCCCTCATCTTTTTTGTACAGACCGGTTGGTGTTTCATCACAGTTACCATCCTCTTTGTGATCTGTTGACAGTGCTTAAGAAGGAAATTGTACAGGACTCATGTTGTGCAGAGCTTCCCAGTCACGGACCAGTGTTTCATGGGAGCAACAAACAGGGGAGGTCAGGAGTGTTCCTTTCAGGCACTGCAAAATCACTTTGAGATGCCAACAACTAAAAAGATGAAAATCCCTAAAGAAGAGATAACCTTTATCTTTATTTTATTTTTTTAAAAGTTTTTTTAATGTGATTTTTTTTTTCTTTTTGGACATGAGAGGATTTTTTTTTAACTCTCTAGCTGTGCTTTTAGCCAGCAGAGGGAGTTCAAGCCCCCATTTTACACTGACCGTGCAGGCTGGGCTGTATGGTCAACACTTCTGGATGCACTTAATGGAACATTCTCAGCATAGTTAAGTGCTGGGGCCTGAATCAAGGGGGTTGGAATACAATCAGGTTTTTTTTTTTTTATGGCAAAACATAAAAAGGTATATTTTGAGGCAGCGAATTATCAGCAATACACATCTGTTTGTACCAAAATGTTTGTATTTGTAACACTTCTGCACTGTGCTTGCAGTATGAAATTGTAAGAGTATGAAAATGGAACTTCTTATAAAGTGCCAAATCCAGTTTTGTTGTCTCAAAGTTAAATACCATTAACCACTAATGAGTCTCAGAGCAATCTCTGATCTTTGAGAACCTCAGCAGCAGTGGACACGTTTTGGAAATAACTTCTAATGCAGTTGATCAAATTTTCTTGCAGATGGTTATTGGGGAAGAAGTTAATTCTTCCTTCTTTTAGGATTTTCGTGTATTATTCTACAACCTGTATGTTCTGGTGAGAGAAACATCCTGCTTCATCTTGTGTGCCAAAACAAGAATAGTAATGAAATAGGTGAAAATAAATCAAGCACTCCTGGGCTTCCTTTAAACCTGTAATTGTGGTTCCTCTGTGACAATAAACTCTCAACTGAGCTTTCACCCCTGAGCAGTCAGGGTCTTTTGTACCAGCTCAAGCTGATAACTGAAAATGTAAACCACATTTTAAAGTAATTCATTGTATACTCTGGGCTGACAAATGTTAAGTTATACTAATTTGAGCAGATGCACATGTTGCTGCCCTGGAATTCTGGACAGATTCTTCAGAACTGAGCTGCTTTTTCTTGTGTGCAAATACATATTGACAAAAATTACTTGGCTAGTTTCTTGGGTTTCCTTAAACTGGCGCTCTATAAATGTCTATTTTTAACTCAAGGAAAGCTGAAGTGCTCAAACTTTTGAGGACTTAATTACAGGTGGGGTGAACCTCAAGACCCACGTTACAGCATTTCCCCTTTTTCACTTAAACCTGACGGGCTACCACTTGTGTTTATACAGCATTGCAAACTAAATTTAGACGTAATAGTGAGGACTAAAACAAGTTGTGCTTTGTCGGGAGAGCAGAGAAAGGAACTGAGCACTGGAAACAGTGAGGGGAATTGGCGTGTCTGGCATTGACACAGTGCTGCGAAATCAACGCTTTGATGGCCTATAAAGCATAATAACAGCTGTGTGAAAGGTTTGCTGTGCTTAGCTGGCATTATCTCTTGTGCAAAGGAAAGAACATTGTAAACCAGTAAAAATTAACTGCCGCAGCACAATGATGGTTTTGTGACTGGGAATTCAGATAAAGTTTTGCTGCTGTTGGCGGAATGATGAAAAGGATTGGGGCCATTTGCATACAGGTGAAGAGAGGTGGTGATGATGTCCCGTGTTCTCCAGAGGCCAAGGCACCCCAGGTATGCAAAGTGCTTCAGCTCTAAGTGCTGCCTTTAATTTAACCTGATTTTTTTTTTTTTAAACTTGGTTGTAGAGTAGGAGAAAAGGGTCTTGGAAAATGGACAATCCCGGGAAACGTCATTGGGTGGCAGCAGAGCATTTACCACTTGTCCTGGCATCCCAGCAAAATAAAGCCAGAAAGAACTGTAGCTCCGTATGTTTGTGATAGAGGTAACTGCAGATGAGATCTCAGAATGGTATTCCTAATGAGACGGCCTTTTGTGTTTGAGACACAAGATTTCTCTCCAAAAGTGTGTTTGCATGTGAGTATGTGTCTGTGTATATGTAAAAATACATATTTATATATAAACATGCATCTACATGTAAACATAAAAGCTATGTCTCTGCAGGTGAGGTTTGCTCTGTGACAGTGAGGAGTTTTAATGTGATTACTGCAACTACCAGCTCCCAAATTAGATCCCAAATCTCTGACAGACCAAGCTTGTTCCCAAGAGATATGAATAAAAATGCGAATAAAATAATGTAAAAGTTCTAAATTAATTTTACTGCTGGAAGGAATCAAGTGGGTCTGTGAATGTAGCCAGAAAAAGTGACAGCTTTTATTAGTAATTTTTGGTTTTCTATAGTAAAAGTATGACAAGCAGCACAGTATTTGTTATCCTTTTAGGAAGAAACCTCTCCGTATTTATTCTACAGTGTGAGTATTAGGCTTTTTCGATAATGTGGATGGTGCTTGAAACACTTTGAAAATCTATCCTAGTTTTGGAACTAGGAGCTAAGTGTGTTTTGCGTGTGTTCGTTTCAGTGAAGAGACAGAGCATTTGTTTTTATTTGTTTTGTGTTTTCCTTTAACACCTCACCATGTAGCTAACACAAAGGAATGTGTCATGGCTGTAAGGAGAACACAAACTGCAGCAGGCATCCGTACAAACATGCCTGTTTCCTTTATGGAGTTACATCTTTGTTTGCTAGCTTTTTAAAAATTGTTTGTGAGTTGCTGCTATTGTAAGTAAATCTCTTACCTTCTAACTGCTCATTCTGCTGTCACCGCCATGGAAATGCCATCAATCACCTACTTTATGGGCAACATTGCTGCAAATGTGGAAACTCAGTGACTGACAGGAATTTAACACCTTTCTTTTGCTACTTTGCCTGGGAATATGGGAGTTGAAACTGTCCCCATGGACTTCCTGCAGGCATCAGGGACGGGCTGGCTTTGGGAATTGCTTGTCCCTGAAATAGGGAGGGGCCTCTGTGGTTCACTGCTCCTACTGAGCAGTTAATGTCAGGTACCAATCCTTACAGTCTGGCCTGAAGATCTTGTCTTAGTAATGCTGAGGTTTTTCTGAGCTATACTGGTTTCTGTTCGGTTCAAGCCCAAGACCCACAGCCCATAGAAACAAGAACAAGCTCTGAACAGGAGTTGCCCTGTTTCTAAGCTCTCAGTGAGCTCAGGATTCAGTGCTTGCTCCTGCATCTCCAAAAGTTATGATCTTGCACCAGTAAGAGGGAACATTTTCTGGATCCCAGCTCCCCAGGAGCCCTAAACCCTTGTTCACTGGTGGCATATGGCCTCTTCAAGGAATAAAGGCTTTTGGCTCCTGCAGAGCTTAATAAAGCCTATTTTTATACCATGTGTGAGTACTGTTGGGAACTCTCTGAAGAAGGGTATCTCTAAAATGATATTGCTACTTTGTTTGCACAGATTACTGCAAGAGATTGTCAGCTTCTAGTAACCAAGATGTCAGATGTCCCTTGTCCTGAAAAGCTTGGAAAATTAGGAAAGAATCAATGTGAGAAAAGAAACCTGGTCAGTCATAGGAAGACTCCTTGTATTTGGACTGGATGTCATGAGGTTATTACATTAGATCATCTTTGTTCTATCTGCAGTGATTTAACTACAGTGAATTCACTTCATTCCTGGATTTTTCTCTTATTAGTTTAAGTAATTCCCTTGTTAATTGTTGCACTCGCGTACCTCTGGGATTATTTTTATTTGCCTATACATGAGTGATGTGTCCCCTTATGCAGTGTTTCGTTATTTGCTTCCATGCTTTGTGTACCTTTTGCAGAACATTCAGGTGTTAGACTGGAAATGACAGGAGCTGTGGTACTAAAGGCCAAATGTACAAACTCTTAGGATACCCCACTTTGGCACTAATGTCTAACCTAGGAATGCAGTTGTCAATGAGAATGTGATGGTAGAAACAACATCTGAGCTTTTTATCTGTAGAGAATTTATTAGAAGCCACTTTGGGATTATGGTGATAGAAAATGTTGGTGACTAATGGGAGTGTTCTCATTTTTTCATTTGGTGTACGTGTAGCAAAATTTTCTTATTTTCTTTTGGACAAAGGCACTGCTTGAGGAAAGAGGCTGATACTGGAAAAACTTCTTTTATTAGAGAAATCCATTATACCTGTTCTAATACTGAGGTTTCATGTTCTTTTTAAAACTGTGCTGCTTCTGTCTCTTTGAGGAGTCAGCTCTCTAAATCTCAGCTTTGTAACCCTTAGTTAATTAGTAGTTCTTTGGGGCACACTGCCTCTGGCTTTCATTTTCTTCACATTCAAGGATTTGCCAACCTGACTGCAGAAAAATCACGGTGCCTGTTGTCCCGTGCCTATTTTGCATGCTGACAATGGGAAAGCTTGCTTTTTCCCACATGTTTGCAATGGCATCCTCATCTTCTCTAGGGGTTACTTCAAGAGGATAACCACGATTTCCTCCCAGTTCAGCTTCCCCATGTCAAAGATATTTTTTTCTGGGGGAGGGGGAAGAAGGGCAGTTTGCAGGCTGATAATTCCATGTGTACCTGTTTCAAAGGATGTATGTTAGGGCAAATATCCAAGAGGCATAAAACCATCATGTTAACAAAATAACGTGAGGATCTGTAAGGTCAGCACTGACTGTAGAGCCCTTACAGCCTCAGTGACTGCAACCAAAGGCCATTCCTGCTGGTAACGCTAGCAGGAATTTCGGGAGGTTCCTTTGGATCTGCTGTGGATTCAGCAAAAGTGCATCCAAACCTCACGAGTTTGAAAGGCTGAATTTTGGGCTCAATGACTTGCCCATTTTAACAAAAGTTCATTTTAGCTAAAAAAGCTTCAGAATGTGCAATTAGGAAAGATCCTACCCAAATTCTTGAGCAAACAAAGAGGAAAGAAGGTACTGCCATAGTGAAGGAGGGCACCTGAAGTCATCAAAGCACTCATGCATTTTTGGGGCACTTTGTTACAAATCAGGGATTTACACCTCTTTTCCAGTGTACCACAGACCTCTGGAATTTCATGTGGCCCTATATAAAAGGAAATTATTATGTATTATTCATAAAATAGTGTTTCAATCATTTTGTCTGTTTTGTTTCCTTCAATTCACCAGCAGAGGGCTGAAGGATTGATCACCTCCTTAATTTAGCTTGAATTCACGGCTAAAGTACTCAAACTATGCTGCTCCTGCCAGGGTTTGTCACTCTGTGCTATCTGAATTCATGTTATGGGCTGCAAACCTTGCTGGTCCATCCTCTCCAGAGCTGAGTAGTGTTCACAGCAAAATTGTCAGATGTCCCTTCTCAAGGAAGTGTGGCATTTTGAAGCATTATTGTTTTACTGCGGAGCTGCCAAGTGGATGCCTTTCTGGAATGTGCAGTTTTAAGCTTTTTAGATCTGCCTGATGGTTTCCGGTCTGTGTGAGGGATGATGATTAGATAAGGTGGCTGTAATGGCCCATCTTGATCTGAAACTGATGTCTCTTTCCACAGAAGCCTTGGCTGACTGCTCAGTGCACATTCAGGAAAGTTCTCCCACTCTCCTTGTTGCCCTACTGAATTGGGTTAAAACCAGAACTTTGCATTGTGAGAATGTAGCCAAAGGTGGAAACCTGAGCTTCATGGGAAAGAAAATAGATCCTTTTGGCATGTCAGATTGGGTTAACAATCTTGCAATAACCTCATGCTTTCACTCCAACAAGAAGGCTGGGATTCTGAGTTCCCACTTCCTGAAGAGTGGTAGAAATTCAGCTCCTACTCTGCAGAATTTGTGGTTAAGTTGCCTTTTAGCTGTTCTGCAGAAGAGTGAATTATTTCTTCATTCTAACTCCACTTAAAGGTCTGAAAGATTTCTTTTGGGTTCAGTGGCCTCTGGTCAGGCCTGGGATGTGTTATGAAAACAACAGGGACTGTCACTGTGGCTTTTTTTGACCCAAAAGCAAATTTTCAGGTGACACCAAGCTCAGGGTGGTGACACATCTGAGGGATGGGATGCTCTCCAGAGGGACCTGGATAAGCTCGAGGAATGGGCCCATGGGAATCTCATAAGGTGTAACAAGACCAAGTGCCGGTGCTTGGGTCTTGGTTAGCCCTCGGTATCAATCCAGGCTGGGGATGAACAGATCCAGAACAGCCCTGTGAGAAGGATTTGGGGGTGCTGGTGGGTGAGAGGCTGGACATGAGCCAGGAATGTGCAACTGCAGCCCAGAAAGCCACCCGTGTCCTGGGCTGCATCCAAAGCACTGGGGGCAGCAGGAGAGGGAGGGGATTCTGCTCCTCTGCTTTGGTGAGCTCCCACCTGCAGTGCTGCATCCAGCTCTGCAGCCCCAGCACAGGAAGGATGTGGAGCTCTTGGAGTAAGTCCAGAGGAGGCCACCAAGGTAATGCAGCACCTCTCCTGTGAGGAAGGGCTGAGAGAATTGGGATTTTTCAGCCTGGAGAAGAAAAGGCTTAGGGGTGACCTAAGTTTTTACAAGAGCATGGAGAGACAGGACAAGGGGGAACGGATTCAGACTGAGAGTAGATTTAGATTAGATATTAAACAGAATTCTTTACTGTAGAGTGGTGATACCTATAGATATCTTAGATACTTAGATGCTAAACATGTTCAGAAACAATTTTTAAAATGTTTTTGTGAGTGTCTTCCTGAGTATTTTGAGATTTTTCTATATCCGATTATGGTCTTTCATAGGAAAATTTTTGCAATTTGAATGTTTTTCTAATTGTATTCAGGCAGCTCAATGAAGAGAAAGGAGTAATTGTGAACAGGTAGAATTTACTCCTAAGTACCCTGAAAAGATAAATTATCAACACACAAAAAATTTCCACCATGATCTAATATTTCAGAGATGCCTAAAATAAATGTGATTACATTTCATGCTATAGAAATTGTTTAAAATAAATATTTTTCAAAAGAACTGGTGATTTAGGTTCCATAATGCTTGGCATCTTTGTTATGTGTTTTCTGGGGTTCCTTTTGCAAAGATGGATAAATATGATGGATATCACTCTGGAGAGCATTTACCTAGGGCAAAGGCAGTCTCTTTTTATTCTCAGTTTCTTATGGTAGTGGCTTGAGGTTGGTTAAGATCCAGCCTGCCTTGTATGAGTACACAGAACAGTAAATAATCCCTGTCATAAAGAAACTTTAACCTAAAAAGGCAGCACGAGGAGAGGGACATACAGAGAAGTAAAGATGTACTAAAATAACATTAATTCCAGTGTTTTGTTTTCCTGTTGAGATAAGATATGTTCTGGGGGAAACTAAGAGGATGGTTGGAGGAAAGAAGCTGGCTGAACCTTCACAGGAGGTAAAGGATGTTGGAAGGAAGCTGAGGTAAAAGACTGAGAAAGGAGGGGAGAAAGGTGACTCTAAACTGGATGGACAGTGAGGAGTCAGAGCCTCTGGATGAGCTCTGACTCGGGAATGATTTTCTTCCTGTTGAGAAGCACAGGTTGTTTTACACGTATATTTATGTGTACTCAGGAGCAGACATCTGCATGAGCTTCACAAGTAGTTTCTCAGGAGGAACACCTATTTGAATATTTAGCAACATTCTTATCACTAGGTTTTGATACAAAGGTTATAAATCCCATTGAGCTTTTCCTCTGTTCCATGGAGCACAGCAACAACTTTGGATTCTCATAGCCCTAAATCCTTTTAAAAGCTGTATGCATTTTGTGTCTCTCTTCAGACGTGAGCTGTTTCCTGCACAAGGTTCACCATTCAGAAATAAATTTGAGGTGTGAGGTTTCTTGTTTTCAGTATATCAGGTGTTATCTTCTAACCCCAAAATTTCGATTAGTCTCCTCCTCATTTGTTGATGGGGAAAAAGAACAAGTAAGTTGGGAGCTGCCTTGATTTTTAAAACCCAAAGCACACGAAGACCTATTCTCTTTGCAATAGCATCTCTGATGAAGTGCTCAGAAAAAAAATGTGGGGTGAAACACTAGCTTTCTTTTTTTTTTCTCCTGCAGATTGGAAATGGGTTTGGAGAAGGTGGGGTTTTTTTTTCATTTAGCCAGGAAAGTTGATTATTGTTAATAATGCTACCTCTAATGTTTCATTGTAATTTTATTTTAAGGAAATGTTTGAGCATTAAGCATTTTTCCCACAGCAATGAAACAATGTACCTTTCCCTGCCAAAGATCACATTCCCATATATCCTCCTCGTTCCTGTAGCTGGAAGGTGAATCTTGGAATTTTTCCAGTCGCCCGCCTGCCAATTTGCCATCATCGATCATTATCAGGAGCCATTTGGCTGAGGTGTCTCAGGTAGAGCAAAGCACATTCTTACTGTGTGTGATGTATTTATTACCTGTGTCAGGTCTTGGGGTCCTGCTTGCACTGGTTTTCAGAAGGATTTTTCACTCCATACCTGGCCGTAGTTTGCTGAGAGGTGGCTCCTGTGAAATAATTAAGTCATTGTGCAATGATTGGTTAGGGGGTGTGTGTGATGGAGCACAAAGAGTTTGCTGGCACCCACACTATAAACAGAGCTAATTCAATCCCTTGGCACTCAGTGGAAGTTCAGCTATTGAATTCAATGAGAGGAGGCGCCTCCTCAGTGCTCTTTTGACTTCATATTCAGCTCTGCGCCCCCAAAATGTTGCAATGTCTTTTAAGAAAGTTATGAGATCGTGTCATTCACGTGCATTTTGTATAATCCTCAGTTAAGTAGAAAGAAAAAAAAAAGGGAGAGAGGGAGGTGAGGGTGGAAGAGAGAAAAGCCTATCAGCAGCTCTTACATCAGTTGCAAAGAAATCAGATTTTTGTCATGTGAAGGTACCTCACAGGTACCTTCACAGTACTATTTACTGCCTTAGGGTTTACCTTAAGTGACACTGCAAGAACTCATCACATCGTGACAATACACAAAATGCTCTGCATGCTGATTTATTTCTAAACTCAAAATTTTGTCCCAAGTGAGATTAAATTTTTTTTTTCTGTGACAACTAAGCACTTAGAGTAAGCATCATGCTTTGCATCAATGCCTTGTTTTAGCAGTGTAGCTATTAAGCTGAGATACAAAAACAGAAGGAATTTTAAAAATTCAATTGATCTTAGTACTTTATGATCCATCTAGTGATGCTTGTTGCATTGTGAGTTTTTCAGTTCTGTGTTATTAGCATTACATATGCTGTATGAGAAGTTGTGTAAATCCCATTTTTATTGAAAGTAAAATAAAAACTGGAAATTTTTCTGGTAGTCTAAGGTTTTATAACAGCTTGTTTGTTCAAAGTCTAAATTCAGAGACAGATTTCACTAATAATAGCCTCAGAACACTACTAATAAATGCTGGAGAACTTGTCAATGCTCAAACAAGCTTGAAGATATTTGAATTATTTGCCAGACTTGGCCTTAACACTGATGGAGTTTGGGCTAGAATGTATGTCCTAGATGGCTGATCAATTAGTATTGGGTGCCAGCTATTCTTAGTGTTTTTAGTTGTCCATACTTCTTTAACATTTTCATCATCTATTAATCATTTATTAACCCTTTATAAACCATTTATAAACGTACCCTGAATAAAAAAGTGTGACCATTCAGGATTTTTTCTGAAGTTTAATATTAAAGGCAAGTCCAAGGTCAAGATGGGCACAGGGAGGCTTTAGGGAGCTGATGTAGTTTATATTTTGGCCAGTCAGCTGAGGAACCACGTGGAACTAAAATTAGTAAAGTGTGGGCAGTGAAGAAAGTTCACATGGTGTAATGTGCTGTGGGCAGTATTAATGTTGATTTACCCAATCTGTTAATGGCATGGTCTGTCTAGACCTTTGGAACATTCCTCAGCTCCTTATTTAATGTAGGAGGAATCATTTCTGAAATTAGCATATAAATTGTCCAGAGTCAGCAGCCCTTTAAAGCAGTGTTCTACCCTTGTGTCATGGCACAGTAACTGTTCTAAAAACATAAATTCCCAAGTCAGGCACGTTCTCATGAAGAAGCTCTTGACTTTACGTTGCATGCTGAAAAAGTGCATAAGCCTGAGAAAGTTCATTAAGATTAAGGTGGGGAATTGGTCAGGATTTGATTTGGGTAAGTTGTATTTATTTAGTCAAGTTAACAAGGGGAAGTGCATTATGATAAGGAAACACCTGGCAAGGTCTGTCCGTGTAGGTTTATGTGCATGTAGTTGAAACTGGAGGCTTTTCTGACTTTGACATCAATTTTTTTTCCTTTTCTTGGTCTTCCACATGAGTTGTATACAAGCCATGCTGTAGGGTGCACTCATTCCAGGGCTCACTCTGACTGGCACTCGTGTGAGAACAAGTCTGCTCCTGGTACCTGGCACTGGGATGCTGCCAAAACAAGGTGCCAGGAACCTGGTGGAGGCAAACCCTCCTCCCTGGCTGTTGTTCTTTCGTTGCATCTTCTAAGATCCTGTACTTACTCCTTTCTACTTTAGTTGCCAAGAGTAACATGCAGTGTTGTCTTCTAGGTTATCATTTTCAAGGGGAGATCATAAAACATGCATTCAACATGGGAATTCCTGCAGGAGCTGGGAACTTGCTTTTTAGGAAGAGTCGATGTGTAGCCAGAGATGAAAAATAAATGTCAGTATGGTGTGCAAGGTTTATTTGGCATGAATCTGAGATGACCACACTGAGCAGTGAAGCCAATAAAATCTTTGTACTAGGAAATCATGTGTTCTGAACATGCCATGCACTTTACAGAAGAACTATTCCAGGAATGTTGCTTGAGAGTTTTATATGTTTATTTGGTACTTATTTTTCGTCTCCCTTGCTCCAAAAGCCAGGTGCTTTAATCACAATGAAATCCACTGCCCAGGTCACGGAGAAAAAAAAATGGAAAATAATGCAATTACAGCAAGTCCTAAAAATGATCTAAAATAACATTTTTATATGCAACTGAATAATAATTTTAAGTTGGGGTATTTCCTTACCTCCCCAGGGTTAACTAGTGAATTTCTTACCAAAAATGCCTTATTAAAAAGCTTTTTTCCATTCCAGAAAGGTTTGGCTTGTGGCCAGGAAAGCCTCCAAGATGCCGGATCTTAAGTTTGCCATGGTCCCAGTGTCCATCCTATATATTGCCCTTGTGTTCTGAAGAAAACCTGTGTCAGAGGAGGGGGGAGATAAGATTTTTTCATGATTGAATAATGGAGAACTGTTCGAGAAGGTTAAAAAACCCCCCAACAAAACAACAAAAATCAGCTCCCTCAAAACAATTTTTAAAAAATTTTATTTAAAACAAGCGAAGCTCACGTGGCTAAACACAGGAGTACTGATAGATGGATATTACGTGCAGCAAGCAGGGTTTGTGTTCTGTGCTAGAACAGGGAGGCCCTGGCTGGTGTCTGTGGGCCCTGAGCTTGATACAAACCAAAAGCCACGGTACAAGGTGACAGGCAGAGGGTATGGCTTGAGGGGGAACAGGGGAGTCGTGGCTCGTGTTTGGGTGTTCCAGCTGGGGTGGGATGGGCACGCTGAGCCTCCCCTCCAGAGCGAGCGATAGCAGCTGTTTTGTGATGTGAGCTTAGCGACCCAAGGCTTGCGTGTATTTCACAGGCTTCAGGGTGTCTGACCCAAAGATAACCGTGCTCAAAGGTGTCAGAATGTACCAGAAGAACCCGTGCAGGCTCGTGGGTGTAGTGCTTTGGGGAGGTGCTCTGCGACATCTCAACGCACTTCTCTGCCGTAGCTCCCAGGGAGCTGCCTCTGACAAACTTGGGGTGGTAGTTGTGCTTTTGACAGGTACCTCCGAGGGACCAGACTTGGGATTATTTCAATAAATTTGTGCCCAAATCAGCCCCAATCCTGTGACACAAAAACGTGATGTTTGTGGGGCACAGAGTTGCGTTCTTATGGTCTGTGTTTGTTTGAGTGGTCCCCAGTGGAAAAAGGGCTTTGAATTTTCTTATCTATGCTGCTGTGATATTTTGTAGCTTGTGGTAAAGATGTATGCTTGTTTTTATGTTTTCCTTTAAAAATATTTCTGCTTCAGTGGCACTTTAAATGTTTGAAGGCTTTCCCCCTCCCTTAGTACTCAATTTAATTGGAATTATGGTGCCTATCAAAAAGTATTACTGCAAGGTGACCTGGAAATAATAATTTCCTTTCATCTATACCAAACATTTGTAGATCATTAAAATGTCACAAATAAAAGGGGTCTTATTCACAAAGAAATGGTTTTATAAGAGCACAGTAAAATATGAGATTTCATTATGTACAAAAAGGCTATGTTTTGTATTCCTGGTTCACAGAGGAAACCTCCAACACATGTGGAATGCATGGCAGGATGTAGGACCCTCCAAGGGCTGTATACAGATACGTGAAGGGGAAGAGGAGGGGGAGAGGGGAGGGGGAAAAAAAAAAGGCTCAGTGGTTCTGAGGAAACGACCCCTTTCAGTAACAAATGGAGCATGTGCTCTGGGTCTCCGGGAGGATTTGTGCAGGGATCTTGCTCTGCATGTGCGCGCATTCCTCCGAATCAGACAGGTGTTAAAGTGAAATGGTGCCCAGAGGACGCAGCACCCTCCTGTGCTATCAGCAGCCTGGCCACATGACAAATCCAAAGCCAGCCAAGCACAACTGCTGAGGGCTTTGCCAAGGGGTTTAGATGCCAAATGCTGAGAGAGAGTATCCTTGCCAGCTTGGCACCTTTAGGCCATGTGGCTGCTGCTGGCATGGAGTTGTCGTTGTAATGTGCTGGGAAGAATGGAACCAGAAACTGTCTTAATAGTTCCATGTGAATGAAGCTCTCTTATTGTTGTGAATATAAAATATTAATTACCCTACAAATGTGTTTGAGAGGCTGTTCATGGCTTTGGCACCTGTCCAGGCTGGCAGTGGTGAAATCAGAGGATTGCCACTTGGCAGCCAAATTTATTTATCCCCCCGCCCCTCCCCAGCATCACACTGGAAATGAGAGGGGAGCTATTTGAAAACAATTGACATCTGGGAGAAGATGTTCATTGGCTCCTGGGATTTGGATCAGTCCCTGAGCTGGTGCCTTAGGAGTGGATTTAACCAATGCTGTAATCTTCTGGCACCTGTTGCAGTTTTTGGCAGTGGCACAGGACAGCTTTGATTGCACTGGGACTGGAGTAGCGAACATATGTCTAATGCCCATCCCAGAAAGAATGACTTAGTGCCCTTAATGCCTTTCCTATTGTTTTCTTTTCCACTTTCTCTTCTCTTATTCACCAAGCTGCTGTTAATAGTTATCATTACATGCAGGCAAGCACCCACCAGCATCTTCAAAGAAATCAAGGATAAAGCAAGAGGGAAACAGGAACTGAGAGAGTTCTGTCTTATCAGAATCCAGCTACTTTCTGCATTTGTTTTTCAGTTGTTTGTCTGGCCCATAATCTTTAAGAAGTGTGGTAAATTAAGGACTCCAGGATACATATGCCAGTGTCTGAGATGTAAACAGAAGAAGAGTATTTGGTTTTCTAAACATGCTAATTTAAATAACCAAGTATGTGTCTTCAGGAAGAGAATTCAGAGGACCCATTAAAGGAAGTCCCTGCCTCCATGTCTCTGTACTGATTGTACATTTGTAAATGGCTGCCATCCAGCAAAGCTCTTAAGTGCACGCTTAGCTCTAGCACAGCTTGGCTACAGCAATGTTGCTAACTTTGGCATGTGTGGGGCATTCACATGCCTGGTGAGAGGCACATGCTCGTGTGCCCTTCTGCATAACTAACTCTTCCTTGTGTCCTACAGGCCTGTGGCCAGGAGTGTGGGCCCAGTGTCCAGCTCCTGTAGAAGGTATTGAAGATGGCAATAGGGTTGCACTTCATCTACATCTCTGGGGTTTTTATCCTTCTCTTGAACATCAATGAAATGCAGAGGTACAGACTCCTGAAAAATGGTATGAAGCCTACCAGCAACGCGTGTAACTTTACCTTTGCCTGTGCAGAATTTAGTGGTGTTTGTTTAAAGTAGTCACTTTAAACAAGTAACCTGTGCAAAGCTGTGGCAAAGACTGAGAGCACAGAGGAAAAACGTCACGCTCAGATATCAAACACTCAATTAAAATCCACGCTGCTGCATCACAGTTGTGGGTGTTTGTACAGAGGGATAGCTCAAGGGCTGCGTGTGTTAAAATTTATCATTGTGTTTGGTGGCTTGTGAAAAGTCAGTCTCGAGAACTGGGGTGATTGATCAGGTTTGAAGAGAAAGTCCTTGTATACTTATGGTGGTTCTTGGAATTGCAACATGGCTTGTTTATCTAGGAAGCCAACAGAAGACCTTGGGCTTCTTATCTACCCACAGATTTCAAGTGATGAACACAGGTAAAGGCTCTTAAATTATAAATGCAGATAATTTAATTAAATGTCATCCAACCGCTCAGATCTCAGTAAGTACCTCTGTCAAAATATCTGATTTAGGGGAAAAAAAATGAAGGGAAAGGAAAAATTCCATCAGTAACAAACAACTGTACCCATAAAGTCCAACTCATACAGTAAAGTCCAAGCAAGCAAACTTGGTGAAATATTCTCATGTGTGCAGTTCAGAGTCCACTCAGGTATTTTCCAGACTACCATCTGCATCAGAAATTTGCTGGACAAATAACTCTGATTCTCTCCAGTAGCTTCTTGGTATGCCTGAGGTGGAATTCTGAAAGAGGAATAGCTGGCAAGTTGTGTTTTGTTTTTACCTTCACCAAAGCCTGTTTGAATTACAGGGACCATAGTGCATCTCTGATTGTTGGAACCTGCACTCATTTATTTTAAGAAATTTAATTTCTTGGGGGTCATAAAAAAGCCAGATGGGGAAAAGCTATCCTATTGTGGGAAAGTCCTTATCTGCTTCATTGAAGTAATTGAAAATGGCTTTATAAATAGTCTAAAGAAGTTCACTTATGGCTAAGACCCAAATTTGTTGGAGGGGAAAAAAACCACCAAAAACAAGTGTGAGAAATATTTTAAAATATTTTAAATATATTTTTAATATTAAAATATTAATATTTTTAATATTTTCCTGGAGGAGGAAGTGAGATATTTAGAAAGCAGCACATGTGACAGATGCTGCTCAAGATGCTCAGCACATTACTTAAAGATGCTCTGTGACCATCATGTTGTGAGCAATAAAAGAATGTGAATGGGATGGAAGTGGAACAGTCCACATTTACTGTAACCACATCTGTAGCCTCGCCACTCTCACATGATGGCCAGCAAATTCCTGCCAGTTCCTGGAGTATTCCTAAATGTATCTGGGCAGTGCAAAGCAGCACTGGGTTGGGGAGCCCTCTGGTTACCTCCAAGTGAGCTGGCATGTCTGGAGCAGTTTACCACACAGGGACAGCAGTGTCCGTGCCAGAAACAGCAAAGCTCTGTTACTGCCATACATAGTTAATTAGCTCGGGTGTCACAGCGAGCAAACACGGCTATATTGCTCCTGGTTCTGCAGTGAAGTTAATTGAGGCTGGCTTGGGGATCTTTGCCCCAATGTGCGGTGCAGACATACCCAGGAATGCACTCCTATTGTTGACTGAATACTGTATTTTCACATAAATGTGGCAGGAATATAATTGCAGGGTGGAAAGAGAAGGCCAATATACATTCACTTCACTTTAGAAACGAAATTAAACCTTTGACTTAACTCACTTCTATACTAGCTCCCTGCAGGCATTTCTGCAGGCTTCATTAGAGCCAACCTAGAGGCCATGGAAAAGGTCTTACAAAAGGCTAGCCAGGAAGCCAGTCACAGACCCAGATCCTGCTGCTACAGAGCACAATCTGCCTCTTGGCACCTCGGGCTTGCAGCTGCCAGGCACTCTCCTTATGTGGTCACTGGTGTTGGCTCGGAGGCTGGAGCAGATAGACGAGGAGGGTTGAGGGGGAACACATTCGTCACTGCCAGCAGCGAGTGGAGGCAGTGCCAAGTCACTATGTAACCAGGCACATGTGCCAATTTGCTCAGTAATTGGATTGCTATTTGAAAAATTAAAGTGGTGTCTAGAAAATTCTAACCTCTGCATTTATGAAGTATGGAGTTCGCGACTGAGAGGCTGAACGGGAAGAGTGGAGGGGATCAAGCAGAGGTGTTTAAGGAGAGCAAATGTAGGAAGTAATTTGATTACTTTCCAAAGTGTTACAGCAGCCTCAGTAGCAGCCTCTCTGTACCAGAGAGACAAAGAGCAAGACAGTGCAGTGGAAAGCTCTGACATTATGGACAAGCCGTAACCCATTGCTGACTGTGGAAAATCAGTGAGGGCTTGTCAGCTGAAAGCGATTTGTATAAAGAAAACATCCTTGGAAGGCAAGGCCTGATATACTTCTGAAGCTAATTTTTTCCCTAAGAAGAAAAAAGTTCTTGATGGGCATTATTTTGTATTTTCAGGGCTTTCTCAGAGCCTGTGCATTGTTGCTTCTGTCTACTGTATACATTGCTCTCAAATACATTTGGTGAACAGATTCCACATGCTAATATTAATCATAAATGATAATTGAATTATCCAGCTACAGAGAGAATTTGTGATTCAGAAATATACTTCTGCCACAAATTATTTCTGCTCCCACTGCAGTCAAATTCAGACTTTGCTTTGACTCCAGCAGAAGTACAATTGCATACAAAAATATAGTTACACAAGTAGTCCTTCAGGCATTTCATTATTCTTTGCAGTTGAGCTCACTGGCCACCCTTATTCAGCTGAAAACTTTGAGCATATGGGGATGATGGATTATAAATTGTTCCTAAGATAATATTTGTAGTTTAAAGTATAGTCCAGTTGCTCGTAGATGTATAAAAGTGGTGCCTGTGTTCTTCATCACTGTTAAGCGGAAACTCAAGCTGGAAGCTGTGTATTTAAAATAATAAAGAGTAAAAATCTATGGACTCGTACTGAGGAAGAGCTATTTGGAACCCCTGTGAAATGTCCGATTATTTCTCGTGCGCTCAGACCTGGTAGAATGAGGTTAACACATGTCAAAGCAAAGGCTAAGGAAATTTTGCGTCACATTTCTGCCCCTAGATGGAGTATTCTGCACACTGGGTTGGTTTTTTAATATATATTTTGGGAGAATGGAGCTGTGTTAGAAGGCTTGAAATGCCTCTTGTTCTGAATTCCCTTTACAGTGTATCAAGTGCTGCCCATTGGGACTAGACTAACTGGGTCCCAGAGACCATTTAGAAGAGAAAAATCAAAATAAGGTTTGTTTGTATAATTGATCGGACACTATAAAGGCCACTGCACTTTCTTAGTGTCTCCTATTCGTTGGTGATAGATATGTGTGTTAAAATACAAGAAGCCTATGCTTTACAAAGTGGCACTAATTACTATGAAACATCTGATATCTGCAGCTTGCAGTGGCTGGATGTTTCTGTGATTTTCATGGTATTTCCTTCTATGAGTATGCAGTGAATGCCATGGTAACCTTAACTGCTTGTCAAACATTTTAATGGTGACCACTGTAATATAGTGGTTGTGTGCAAACAGCATGCACCACTGCTTCAGAGGTGTTTGGAACACTTCGTTTTGGTCACAATTGGAAGTAAAATGTTGCCAGACTTCAAGAACTGAATCCTTAACTTGCCAAACAGGGAGCTGAAAGTAAGGTCTCCTGTTCTCCAGCTCCTGTCTTTGATCATCTCCGGAGTTTCATTGATACATTCCTGCCCAGCACTCACACGCTTAGTGAACCATGGCTCCAGAAAGCTCGGAGTTGCTTGGGAAAAGCACTTGGCTGCAGGCACTGGATTTGAAGGGGGTGGGTGTCAGATTAGAAGCCAGCTTTTGAAAAACCTCACTTGTTTTGTGTGTGTGAGTGAGAATTCAGCTGCAGGCTCTTAGCTCAGGTATGTTCTCATGTGGGCTTCTGGTTTAGCCCACTCTTAACAGGAGGGACCAGCTGTAAAGTTTGTCCCTGGACTGGGAGCTGAATTCCTGCAGAATCTGGGATTTTCGTTTGGACCTTTTTAGATATGATGTAAATGCCAGCAGCTTCCTAACAACTGTTCTTGAAGCTCAGAGCAGAATTTAGAGCAGACCCTTATGAGTTAGGGAATCGCACAAGGTACCCCTTCTCAGAAGAGAAAGAAAAAGCCCAACAAAACCTAAGCCATCTGACTGGAGTCCTGAGAAATGCTTTCCAGCTTTCAAAGAAAGAAAGGGTCTTAATTCAGATTTGCCGGAATCGTCTAATTAGTCCCTTTAATGCCATGCACCTTATAGTCTGTGCCACCGGATTCGTCCTATAAATGAGACGATGGGCTAATTCATCTTGGCAGCAGTAAACAGACCTTGGCGATTGTCCTCCTCACAAACACCGGCCTGATTTTAGGAAAATGCTTTGACCAAGCCTGTGTCCCTGCTCCCTCCCCCGCGACGCCCTCCCTTTTTCTGAGTGCTGCCCGTGCTTCTTGCCCTCCTTCTTCCCCACCACCCCAGCCCAGCCCGTCTCACACACAGTGACATACCTCACACATTTGCCACTGCTAACAACAACCTGTCAACTCTTTCTTTGCACCGTGCTAGGCGCCTTTTGTTTCTGCAGCCCAGCAAGCCTTGCAGCTGTTGTCCGAGGCCTGCTCCGACAGCCTGTGATCAGTCAGCTGCAAAATCCTCCCTGAACAACTCGGTATTCACAGCTCTAATCGGGCCAGCGGACTGTTTCCTCCTCTCTCGCAGTAAATCTTTATCACTTGCGCTCTGCTCGTCAGTTCGTGGCGCCAGCTCTTTGGGCTGCTCTATCCCTTTCCCATACTCTGCCGGGCTGTGTGCTCTGAATGCTAACTCCAGCCTTGTTTAGACTCGGGGCTGCCTCAGTGCTGCAATCCACATGTTGGGAAGGTCCGAATTCCGGCTCCCCCCACCTCCCAGCTTTTCAGCTGGATGTATATTAAGTTTGTATCTCTCCAAAGGTGAAGATATCAGAGGCTCCCTCCCTCCTTCCCCTCCCTCGACCCGTTTCATACTTTGTCCATATAAGTTAGTTGTGTGATTATCTTTCTTTTTCCTCCCAGCAGACTGTCGTGCTTCTGTTTAAGAGCTGTCTTTGGTGAGATGAGGGTGAGCTGCCCAGCCTGGGGAAGCTGGTGATGGCAAGGGAAAGCCTGGGGGAACTGGCACAAACCTTAATTTGATCTCATGCCCAGGGCTATTAACCCTCCTCCTAATGGTCCCCCCACAGAGGGGTCGGAAACACATTTCCCTCCATCCTGTCCCTGACTTGATGCCATGACAGTCTTTTAAAAGATTTACATTAGAGATGTTGAATTGTGAAGCAGATTTCTAGAAAAAAAGAGGATCACAGTTTGCTTCCTTAGTGTCCCAGCTGAGCTGAGGGGAGTCCTTGGAGAGTTTAGGGTGGAGGTTTCCGTCAGCGTAGAGTTCCTGAGGATTTATACTGGTGGAGCTGAAAGCACAACTTTATCTGTGCCTGTTGCCTCTTAGGATACAGCATGAAAACTCTTTCTGCCTCCTTTGGGAAAACATAGTGGTTTTTATTTCCCTGTGTTTGAGCCTGGGATTGTAGACGACTCAGCTCTCAAAGAGACTCAACTAGCTCTTAGGTAAACCTTGCTGGAGACCACTTTTAAAGTATATAAATTATTCAGGAGGGGTATTTCTGTTTATAAGGAACCTCGGAAACTTTTGTCTGAGCATTGGCATGAGGGCCAAAAACTAATGGGTTTTAATCTCCTCTCTGAAACTGAGTCCGTCTCCGGCACTGGAAAACCCATTTCTGTTTCTTCATCAGCTTTCCCCACCTTTAAGTCTTTGTTTCAACTGTTCCAGGTGTGTGCATGTGCCTGTGTGAGCAGGGGTGAAGATTAATGAAATACAGAAATTCCTTCAAGGGTACAACATGAACTGGCTTTAAAAATATGTTGTTTCTCTTAGTTTTATGAGGCAGCTGTAAAATAGATGCCCCTTGGAAAATCTGGGTTAATTTCTATTCAGACTTTCTTTGCCTCAGTTTCTCATCAGTATAGTATTTGCTTGGTCAAAGATAAGCACATGGATATGGGATTCTTACAGTTTTGGCATTGGTGGCCAGTTTGAGTCTGTAGAGAGATGCCATCCTGGTAGGGCTCTGTTGGCTCCCACTCCTGCTTCCAGGTGGGATGTGTTTTGTCTCTGTGTAAACAAACAGACCTGTAAACACCCTTTAGGCTTCATTTGGGAAATGGATTGGGTTTTGCTGGTGTTTGCCACCAAAGTGCCCTTCTCAGTGTGTTTTCTGGTGAAACGTGTGTGAATAGGATCTGAATATTGGCTCTTTTTCTGTAGGCTGTCCACAAGGGCAGCAGTAGAAATACCATCTTCAGTAGTATGGAGTGTCCCTCAACTAAGCTGATTGTACCAGTTCATAGAATGGAATCATAAAGTAGATTGGAAGGGCCCTTTAAAGGCCATTTTTTTCTGTCAAATAGGAAGCTGCTGGACATAGTTATTTTGTGATACGGTTGACTTCTGTTTTATGAAACACTGCTGCTTCACCATGCTGGGGAGGAGTGGGATGGGAATCCACCTGCTGTCCCCTGCACAAAAAGCAGTTGATTTTGAAGTGTTCCTGAAGAATTTGATATCCTTTATACATCCTTGTATATCCTAATTTTTTTATTTATTTGTTTACTTTTCAGAAAACTCATGGTAGCTAGAACTTACATGTAACCTGATAAGGTGGAAGGAAATATTTTGGCTTTAAACTACAAAGGAAGATTCTAGGAGTCTGAATTGAAAGTGAGTGTAAAAAGGAGAGAAGACTTTCTCAAAATTATTATTTTTATTTAAAAATGAAAGCAACTCAAAACACAGCACAGTAGTTTGAGTCTCTTCATAGAGAGGTAAGCAAGGCTGTGTACAGCTCGTCTCCACTTTCCACAGTGAGTTGCCCCTGTCCACGTGTCCTGGTTCTCCTCATCTACTGATGTTTGTGCCCTGAAGTGAGGGTTTCTTTTGAAGGATGCAGCTGGTGCTCACCTTGGTACGGTCCTAGTTCTGTGGTGGTTGCTGATGTGGGCTTAGAATGGTTAATGGGGAAAATGTCTGGAAGTTGTGAAGTTTTTATCTGTTCTTTTCCTCGGAGCTTTGTACCGTAGGGGAAGACTCACAGAAGGCAAATTGCTGTTTTGCTGTTTTGAGAATCCTGTCTGAGTTCTTTTGCTTTGGAGAGGTAAGTTCAACCCTCGTTTTTACCCAGACCACAGTGAAGACTCTGTACCTTCTTCTGTTGAGTGTCTGCTAGAAGAGGGCTCGTTCATGGATCTGGGATGAACAGGATGAGCGGAATTTGAGAACAGCTTATATGTTCCCTGTTCCAGGTTGAAACTGGACTTTACTTACTTTTCCTAATGCATCTGGATGCATATATTGGAGGAGGATATTTTATTGCTCTGCTTCTTTATTTTTAAGGACCAATGTCAATTTTTTTTTTCCTAGCTCCTCCCAAATCTAAGATAATCTCAGACCCCAACATCTTCCTGTTTGATTTTTTTTACAGAGTTGTTGATAGTCTGCTTACACAGTAATTCAATTTGAAAATAGTCTTTTAGTCTAGGAATTTTCTTGTCTGATTTGCCTCAGACTTTCCAGAAAAATTTCTACCTTGACATAAAGTTTGCACCTGTGAAAGTTCAAGGAAGTCTGTTCAGCTTTTGCCGTGTGAGGGAGGGATTCTGCCAAAATGGAGTTTCTGATGAAAGACTAGTGTAAGCATGGATAGAGTGTTTCCTTCATTACTAGGTAATACTAGTGTAAAATCAGTCTCATAAAGAAAAAATATGACTAAATGGATTTTATATTCCTTATAAAAATGATTGTTTTGTTTCTTCTTTGGCTGTGCAGGGTAAAATGTTTACTACTAACCCATTGTGTTTAATTTTGTGAGTCACTTTTAATGTGCACATTTCCTGTACATCTTGAGCAAAACCATGCAAAAGATGAGCAGGGAATAAGGGGGAAAATTATAAATGAATCCATGTGACTGCCTCTTCTACAGATATTTTTTTCTTCCCTTACTTGAGAAGTTAAGAGGGAATGCAGGGCCATGCAGTGTTTGTTAAAGCTGATGGAATATCTTTCTCCCTCTGGGTATTTCTTTAATCAATGTTTCTTTATACCATTAGGTCATCTCATCTTTTTTCATGGCTTTTTTTTTTTTATTCTGAAGAAGCCTTGTTTTGTACATTTCTGTACATCTTGACATTTATTCTCAGAATTATGGCCTGATCACTTCCTCTCTTTTCCTCAAAATTTCTGTCGTTTTATCTATTTTAAGTGCCAGAGCACAAAGATAACCCCATCATAGTTCTCTCATTTTCCCCAGCAGTTCCCCCCCTTTCCCTCCCTGCAATGAAAAAATGAAAGGTCTCATGGTCTTACAGATTTTCTTTATGCTTATTTTGGCCTACTTGCAACCCAAATACATCATCACGCTATAAGACGGCTCTCTAAGGCTCTTGGATCAATTAAAGGTAGCCCTATTCATTGCCAGTACAGACCTTTGCCTATTAACTCTTTCAAAGGGCATTTGTCATCACAAAAAGCTGCGAGTGCCGTCTGGGTACATTGATTAAAAAAAGGTATTGTTTCAAGGCTGCTGAATATCTCAATTAGTTGTAATCAGAGGGTAGCTTGTGTCTGTAAAGTGATACAGTTACCTTTCACCTACTTGCTTTATTTTCTGTGGTTTGTTTGTTTTTTTTTTTTAAAAAATCTCAGATATACCTCTATCATGCTGCTTTCAGGGTACAAGAGGAGTGCACTTTCTGATCAAACTGTAACTTAGGACATTATTTTGTAAAGCCAAATATTTAATGTGGTAACCCAGAATGCATCTCCTTGGCCTGTGATCAGCCAAGAGCCAGTCAGAGGAGCAGCTCTGTCCCTTGCCAGAAACCATCCTCCTTTTCTTCCCTCAGAAATCCAGGGCCCGTATCCTGGAAATGCAGAAATCCACCCCAGCTCTTCAAGGACTTGCACGTGTGCTCAGCTTGAGCCCATGAATCGTCCATTAATGCAGAGTGTACACAGCCCTGTTTGGCAGGTCAAGGTAGGACGAGGTAACATTTTTTAGACCAGTAGTTCATTTGCCACAATTGTTGTCTCAAGCGACTTGAAACTGTTTATCGACGTGTTCTAAAGCTCTGGGAAAATGTCTTGTCCTGCTGTTCCCTGAATCAAAACATTTCTTTCAGTAGTTAATCATAAAAATTTGGTTTCTGTTCAAGGAGACCCTTTTGAAAATGAAAATCAGCACTCTTCCTTGGTCTTCATGCAAAGTTTTGTTTGTGCTTGTTGCTTTCTTGGTTTGTTTTTCTGAGCAAACAGCATAGTTTGTATTTAATTTAAAATATTTTGTTCAAATCAAATATTTTTTAATGTCCGTTTAATGGAGGCATCGAGGTATAAACAGAACCCATCCAGTCATGTCTTGATGGTACAGCAATGGCTTTCATCATCCTACCCTCACTCTCTGGAGGTGCAATTCCAGGGAAGGGGATTTGGGAATATATGCTTTTCTTTCAATATTTATGCAAATATCTCCTTACAGGAAGGAGAAAACACTTGACAAAAAAGAAAAATTGTAATTCATACTTGATAAAATGTGCTTTTGTGCTTGAATAAAATACTAGGTACAGTGGTAATAGTAAACAGCATTTAACTTGTTTCATTATGGGAAGGGGAGGGGAGGCAACTGGTGTCTTACAGAGAGTCCCCCTTGTCTGGGACAAAAAATCTTTAGAAAATACCTGAGACACCAACCATGGATATGAAATGGCTCGTGCAGTTTGGTCATTTGGAAAGCAGGGCAGTGCCATGGCTGGGAACCACCAGGCAAAGGAATCCCCAACACTCACACGCAGCTGGTGGTTTGCTTGATGAATTTTATTATAGGAAATCCCTGCATTCATAGATTCTCAGGGAAATATGGCAGAGTCATGTAAATGCAAGGGGTACTGTCCTCAGTCTCTTATTTTCTGGTGAGTGAGAGTACTGGACAATGTATGGCTTGAAGTGAGAATATGTTTGTGGTTTACCTATTTTTTTCAGAATCCAAGATGATACATGCACTTCTATCACAGAAGATTTCTCTTTATGTGTCTAGATTCTGCAAGAAGTAATTCTTGTATTTTATCTGCTTTTAAAGATTTTATTGTTACAAAAATGCTTCAAAAATTTAGTTCTGTCTTCAAATTACTGCACAGTAAGAGCCTATAATCTCCATTTCACAGATGAGGAAAACCAGTCTGATAAAGATGAATGTTCCAGTTCAAGGAGAGACAGAAGCTTAAGCACATCTTTTCATGTTCCTGTGATTTTGGCATGGGCTGTTATGAAGAGTTTCTCTGGGATGCTGTCAGAGGTGAAAACAGAATATGCTCTGAGTTGTAGACAGTACCTCAGCCACAGTACTGAAAATTTTTCTTGTTATGCTTGATAAAAAACATGATGCAATGAGATTCTCATAGAGGAGAGAGATTTATTTTTGTAGTTAGTTATTCAATATATACACTATGGTATTGAAACTCATTTTAGCGTGGAGGTCAATGAAGTTCTAACCTTTTCCTTCAGCTTTGTAGATTTTCACGCAAGTGTGGAGCATCTTTTCTTTGGTCAGGTGCCTCGGAAATAAAGTTGGAGAAATAAATCTGCACGTTTCTAGTGTGGCTGTGATAAGCATATGTATTTGTATGTAATGGCATTGTGAGTCTTGCTCTGTGTAACATTTTTTAGGTGTCTGTACAAGGAGGAGATTTATGAAGTGTGACTCATTTTTCCTTCTCCACACTGTTCCAGTGGAAGAGCTCAGACTGCGATGAGAAAAAGTAGTACACATTATTAAGAATTCTGATAAAGTAGGCTGAATAAATTTGTTTTCTTTGTGAGCCTTAATCCTGTGTTGTATTGGCTTCTTGGACATGGCTAATTTATTTGGAATTCCATTCTGTTCCCGACAGCATTCCTGATTAGCAGTTTGATCACCCGGAGCAAAGTTACATACCAGCTTTCAACTCTTGTAATCTAGCAGTGTAATTTTTTCAAATGGACTCTTTTCTTTCCTTCTTTGCCCCAGCTCCCCTTCTTTTTGTGTGCAAAGAGACTTTAAAAGTAAGCAGGATAACCTGTTAGTAGAATGAAAAACTTCTTCAAAACACAATGTAGTTTGCTGAAAGCCCGACTTTCATTTTTGAATAGAAAAAATGAGGTTTGGAGCAGTGTTAGTGCAGCATGTGAAATGTTTGCCTTCCATCACTTATAAAGGATAACAGTTCTTTTCAATAACTGCATTTTATGAGTGGGGTGATACAATCTTCAAGTTGTTTCCAAGGTCTGTAGTTTGCCAAAGCACATTTTGCTTATGGTAAATTTTAGAAAGTTTGGATTTTTCCTTAGTCGTTAAGTTTGTCACGTAGTGGACCTTGTAGGAAAATGGCAGCTGTGTCATTGTTTGCTTCTATCTGCACTAGCTTGTGCTTTCAAAACAAAGGATGACCAAAACACCCAAATTTAATTGTAAAACAGAGGCAGGTTTGGGTCTGACCTCTTTTTGGTAGAGCACAGGTGGAGCATCATCCAAGTGATCTGATCTGCCAAAGACATGGAGTCACAGATGAGAGGAAAGTGAGTTTTCCATCCTGTTTTCTGAAAGTCCCAGTCTGGTTTGTGCACAGTGAAAAGGGAACAAGGGTTTTAAGTCAAGTGAGACTTGGGAATAGCCCAGAGATAGGTGACCACAACACTCGTCAAAAGGCTCAAACTGTGGTTTTATGCATGAGTGCCTTGACTGCATAATGTTTGAAGGCTGTTATCTGTCTGGTTTGTACCAATCTTGAATTTTAGGGGTCTGAAAAGCAGCTCTTGACAAAGACTTTGTCAAAACTGAAGCATGTTTTGCCAGTTTTCTGTGTTTGAAAAACTGGCGTTTTGTTGCAACATTGTTTTGTCAAAAATAGTACTCATTAAATTCTCTGCTGTATTGATGTGAATTCTATGAATTCAGTGGGGGAAAAAAAATCTACTGATGGAAGGAGAACACTAGGAAAGGTTGGTTTAGGGCTAGATTGTTATGCCTGGTCAAATTTGTTGATAATTCCTTCATTTCCCCAGAAAAAAACCCTGAGGTTCTTTCTACCCAAAAAATTAGGCATCTAGCTGAGTGTGAAAACTTAGCAAATTGTGTATGGTCTTTCTGATCACTAAGGAGATAATAATTGCTTGATAACAAGCTATTCTGAACTTTGTAACATCAGTCTTAAGTATTTATGCCTGTTTTTTGCCATTGAGTCAGTAAGTATTTCTGTATTTTTATGTTTGTTCACAATTAGGTGGATATTTTGGACGTTACTAATCTTTTAATTGATTGGTGTGACTGAGTGTCATGGCATGTATGTGATCTCTTCTGCTGCTGCTGGGTCGCGTTCTGATCACATTCCTGTAATTCCCATAAATGTAAGGGAGCCAAGATGTCTCCTGCTGACCATTGCCCCATCCAGCAGCACATGGAGGTGATCATGGAATGATGGCAGAGGTCTCATCAAGTCTTTTTGGAAACACAGATGTCTTCCAGTAATCACTTTTAAGACTGATTTATAAGGTTTTGTTTAATTTCCTTTTGGTCCTTTTCCTTCACTTTTATTGCTGTTTCCTGCGGTCTGTGCTCTTTTGTTGCATTTAAATCTTACTTTTGACACCTTTGAGGATGAGCTGGAGTTTTACAAACACTTCTGGTTTTATGGAGGCTGAAGTTAGTCTTAAGGGATGAGATATGTAACAAATGAAGTATCTTCTTTCTGTTCTTGTTTTTCTTGATCATGGAAATGGACATACAGAACTGTGGTGGGAGGAGTGTGTTTGCTGGGGATTTTCCAGGAGAAAACCAGTGGGGCAGGTGTTGACTTTGCTTTGACTCTATGCAACATTGAATGATCTTGATATGTGCACGTTATCACGACTTATGTGGAGCAATAATTGACTCTGAATGTCAGATTTTGTCCTCTAAAGCGGTGGCTGCTTGATCTGGCTCTTTTCAAGTGGTATTTTGTTTTCAGTGTGATGTAGAATGCTTGCTCAGGAGGTTTCACATGTGTAACCCGGAGCAAGGTGCCTTTTAAACTCTGATAACTATAGAAGGCACGTGATTCTGACAGATAAGTGCTGGTCTTGAATTTTTCCTTCTTTTTTTCAACAAAGAACTCAGAACTTCTTAGCCTTGCCAACACCTGCAACTCTGCTGTTTCCTTTGGTAGATATCCTGGCTTTTGAATATGTGGAAAATGCAGTAAGTCAAATATTCTATTTTAAAATTCTAATTTACTTAGGTTTTGGGATGTATTTCAAGCTGATGATAACAGTGGGTGTTTTATGATTATTGTTGTATTGTCCGCTTCATCACTTGTAATCTTACTTGATATTTTAAAATTTTGGGAATGTAGTGATATTTTAGGAGATTGCTTTATAAGGGAATTGGAAAATGAGATGTGTAATCTGTTGCCTTACATTTTAAAAGTCGACAAGACTGCATAATATGTACTTTTTTTTCCCCCCCTAAACTACCCTTCAATGGGCATTTACCAGGACAATTAATTATGTGATAATTTAAAAGCAAAATATGAAATTTGTCTTGGAAATAATTTCAAATTAGAGGGCTTTAATAAATATTTACAGCAGAATAGGGTAGTAATGTTGGTAATGTGATGAAAACATATGTTAGTAATAAAATATCGCCCGTCAGAAATACTGTTCTATCATGTCATTGTTCCCTAGGGAGATGACTAGTTGAAAAATGATTTTAACAAAATAAACTCTGAACAGAGAGGATGCTTTTATGGGTGATACAGCACACATTCTTCAAAAAAGGCACGTCGTTAAAAATGGTGCCAGACATTAGGAACATCTGTTGTGCGAAAAAGTAAATTTGGGAAAATCCAAATAATAATGCTCAATGTATAGGCTTTGCATAGTGCTTTTCCTCACTCGTTCTCAAAACGCTTTGCAAGGAGGGGAAGAACAACTGCCCACGTTAAACAGCATTTTCTAAAATCCAGCCACACCAGTTTTCATCTGGCATTTAAATTCGCCTCGCTCATGCCGTGCCATTAATTTTCCGTGGGAGGAAATCTGTCCCAAGAAGTGAAATCCAAGCAGGAAAGCACTGTCCTTCCATCTTGGGCAGCATTCCTGCGTGTGAATAAATGCTGAGTGCCAAGCTGACAGCCGTGGCATGCGGAGCCAGGGAGCTGCCATTGCCTGGGCAGCCGGCGTGGAAGCTCCCCCGGCTTTGTGTCAGCCTGTCCCAGGCACATCCCAGTGCCAGGCGCCAGGGATGTGTCTCCTCTGGTCCGCCTTTGACACCTCGCGGGGATCGCCGGAGCCGGCAGAGCTGAGAGCCACTTGTGAAGCTGGGGAAGAGGAGGCACCTTTTGTTCCCTTGGCACTGGAATGAACCCCCAATTCATCCCTGGTGTGCCCTTAAATAGCCACCGGGCTCCTCGGCGCTAACGGATTGAGCAGGAGCTGGTGGCCAAGGCGTGGGATGTGCTGGATTACTGCTAATGCTGGAATTGGTGGTTTTCAGCAATCCTGCTGGGGCACAGACTGCAGCATTGCACCAGGCTGGAGGAAGAGGGTTGTCACAAAAGATCTGCATCCATCCAGATGGGTCGATACAAAGATACTGTTTCTCTAAAAAAAAAAATCAGATATTGTTGCCTCAACCAATAATTAATTGTACAGCTACAAAATGACCAGTTGCCCAAATGAGTAAATAATGTAGAGCCCCTGTCTTGCAAGGGTTGTGTCGCAGTAGATAGAGCCACTGAACAGTTTGTCAAACTGTTTTTCCTGCTGAAATCCCTTTCAGATGAGATGACAATTTCCTTTCTTCTCTTCTGTGTGGGCGTAGGTCTCTTAAAAGAGCAGGTTAGAGAAACAGCTGTCAGGAATGTCATAGTTGATCTTGCTTTAGGGCAAGCTGGTAGACCTTTTGGGCCCCTTTCATGCTTTTTCCTCTAGCTGTAGGTGACCCTAGTAATATATGTACGTATATTTGTCTGTTTTCTCCAGCCTGCAGCATTTTTTCAGCAAAATCTTTGCTAGTTGAAAGGAGCAGTTCCTTTAAACTCAGCAGCTTTTGGAATCTGTAGGTATAAAAGGACATTGTTTGGTGCACCTCCTCAAAGATTCCTTCTTAATCCTGATTGTGTGTACTCATCCCTTGGTTGAGCCTTCCTGTGCGGAGGAATTTGAGTTGGTTCCTGTTCCTTCATAAAGGCATGCAGGGCAATATGTCAGACTTTCTTTCCTTTTAGGCAATCTGATAAGTTCTGACACTTTCCACCTCCGTTAAAGAATCCACGTGGTAGTTGGGAGCACCCATTAGTGTGAACAAACTCCTGAAACCCCTGAAAGGATTTGCTTTGCTCTGCCATTTAACTGCTTACAAAGCCCAGGGCTTTGCTTCTGATACACAGCCAATAAAAGGGAACAGACTATTTTATTTTTTTTTAATTGCAGTCTAAATCTGTTTCTGTTGGCTGTGTAGAAGGCAAGGTGTTGACTTTCATGAGATTACCCCCATCAAGGACAAATTTGATCAGAAGGTGGTACTCTGAGAGGATACTGACAGTCAGTATTTTGGTATGACATTTGGCTTAATGCAGAATTTTGGAAAATCAGGGAAGCAACTCTGACTCCGGGCTATTGCTTGAACCATGTCCAAGTCATTTCACTTACTGCTGATCCTTCCCAATTTTGCCTTCACAACTCTACATGTCCAGGCCCAGGCAAGGAATTGCTTAAACATCAATAAAAGTTCCTTGTTTTCTTCTTGACCTGGGTCCTGGAGTTTGTACTAATTCTAATGAGGACTTGGCATCCACAAGGACCTCAAGGTATTACTGTACCTATTCCCTGAATTTAAGGGAAAAAGAATGTAGAATTCCCAAAGCTTTACGTCTGTGAATCAGGCTTTAATTTCTTTTTAGACAGAAAGTGCGGTTTCTGGGGAAAGGAGCTTGCTGGTTAGTAAGTCTGAAAAGATCTTAGCAGTTCCAGTAATTACTAATTTCATCAATCCATCTATATTTAAAGTGAGCTAAACCGAGTTCTTTCCTACAGTGTCTACTTCAAATAATGCAGCTTTACATTTCGAGAGCCAAATAAGGAAACAGAGCATAATCTTACAGGAGTTTCGTTCCCTTTCAGTTTGCACGGCTCAGACTTGCTGTAACAAGAGCACTTCTTTCTATGAAACCTTTTTAACATATTCAACTAAACAAACTATCTCCTAAAGAAAGTAGCAAATTTTTTTTTGTGTGTGTGTGTGTGTATGTGTGTGCTTTGCTCTAGCCTTGGCTCTCGAGGACATTTCTGCATTTGTCGATGTACTAAATGAGCGATGCATTTTGGACAGCTTCTGTGTTCTGATTTGTTTTCTTGTGCTTTTTTGTCTCCCCCTCTCTCCCCCCCCCATCCCCCCCTTCTTCCCCTTTTCATTTGTCTAGGAAAAAAAAAAAGCTCCTCCAGTGTTGTTTCCTGCAAAGACCATTCTTTAGAGCTCGTTGGACAGCGCAGGACTCTTGAAGTGATAGCTAATTGGTGAAAGAAAGGCCCTGATTGTCTTGAGGGAGCTGGAAAGTGCTGCGTGTGCTGCTGAAAGGGACTAGGGAGAAGGTGCCTGGTTTCGCTGAGCAGCTGCTGCTGGAGATGTTTGGAGATTACATCAGCATTGGAAAAAAGGGGCCAAAAAAAAAAAGAAGTCCAACTTCACAGAGACGGAGTTTATGGAGGTTTTTTTCCCCCTTCCAAAGGTCTTCTGACAATACTGTCATTGTCAATATAAGAGTTGTTAATTCTTTATGAATAGCACATGGGGCCTCTTGACTAAATAGTACGTTACATGTCCCAAATCTGTCAGCTGGACTCTTCTCTCACATGCTAGTGAGATCACTTTGATTGGAATGTTAGAGGAATTGCTGGGCTGGCCATGCAGAACTGAATACTGAATTATATAATTAGATCTCCCAGAGTATTTTTTTCACATTACCTCATTATTCTAGCTTAAATATGGAATCAGCTCTTTTGATGGTTTTGCTGGTTGTAATTATATTAATACGATTCATTTTGTGGTCCTGTCTTAGTGCTTACATAGATCATAAACTGTCCCGAAGGTTTCCTGACACAAGAAAAGAGGACTAAGGGACTTCAAAAGCCTCATTCAGATTTGAATTGACAATGGGGAGGGCTGGAAAAGGTAAATGGAGCTAGAGCAGCTTTTACCTTGGGATCTGATGAGAGAGAAATGACCTGTTGAGACTGCAGCCGAGTGAAGATTCTTCAGAAAGCCTCACGCTGACAGAGGGGAAGGAATGACAACTGACTGAGTCAAATGACTTCCTATCCAACTTGGGCATGAATTTGCTGTTGGGAACAGACCCGTGGACTTCTGCCAATTGAGTGATGTGGACAAGCTGGAAGGAGCCCTCTTGCTGGGCAGTCCAAGGGTGCTCAGTGTCCACGTGCCATGCCGTGGGCCGGCAGCAGCGGGTTTTTACCTGGCTGGTTGATTTGTTACCAAATTCCTCATGGCTCTTCCTAGCCAGTCAGATCTGAAACTGAGTGAATGGTTTTAGCTGACCGTAACCTGCCAAATATTCACATTTCTTAGCAAGCGATATATCTGAGTACCAGTACAAGGTGGATACCACTGGAATAATCTGTTGCATGGAAGACAGATTTATGTCTCAGAGATTGTCCAGTGGACTCTGGATGTGCCTCAGCCCTAACAATGGCCAGGGTGACAACATGAGTCATGAGTGAGTTTTAACACCAAAGCCCTGCAAGGGACCTTCATGTCTAGCCTTAAATAAGCACCCTGCTAGGACACTGGAGGATTTGACTACTTGCCCAAGGACAAAGTGACTTGGGATTTCTTGGTTAACTCCCTTGGCAAAAGGAAATAAGCTTTTCTGAGTAAATTGTCTTCTTTAAAGTAACTTAAAATAGTTATATTAAGTCAAACAACCTAAATCTTATGGTAACTCAGTGCAATACTGTCTTTTAAGAACTGAATTTTTCTACAGTAAAGATAGGAAAATTGCATTACCTTGGCCCAGTCACTCTTTAAAAAAAAGTCCTTTTTTTGTTTAATCATTTTCTATCTCACGTGAAAGTGAAGGTTGCCACTTCATATGCTTATTTCTATATCTCTTGGTAGCTTGCATGATGATATCAAAGTTCAGCTAGGTAAAAGCTTACAGTATTCCCATACAGAGTTTCTGGCCCATTCATGACTCACACACTCCTACAGGCTTGTCATTAGTAACTGTTCATCAGCCCTTATCATTGTGTCTTTTGAAGCCTCCTAAAAATCAGACATGAGAGCTGGTATGTGCTTCGGCAGTAGAACAGGGTAAATGTCAGGTCAATTGATTTCAGCCTCAGATTTTATTTATGGTGGATGACTGATCTACAAAACAGCCTGTAATGCTTGAAGGTGCATGTCATGGGTTTGAAATCCTGCCAGACGGCGATAAATTACATGTAGATGTAACTAACCCCTTGTCTGTTTCTGTGATTCTTAATTTTAATGATAATTCTGTCCTTTTTTTGTTTCCCCAACACCAGCAAACCACAAAGGGAAAGTGAAATGTTGTCTACTTGATGTGCAGACATACCTTTGATAATGAGTAACTGGAAAAATAGGCACAGTGATCCATTTTTCTTCTTTCAGTTAATCCTCGCTATTCTGAGCTGTTGCGTGCAAAACAAAGCTTGTGGAGAAATTGATATTGCCTTTAAGAAATAAATCTTCCGATTCTTTATTTCAGTCCTATTGAAATTGCATTTGACCGTGACATGTTTGTATTAATTGTTTAAAAGTGTGGATGTAATGGGAAGCGGTACAGGTGAAGTTGTGGTTTACTGCCTTTAACATTTGGGGATGTTGGAACTGACACCGGTATGGAATTCACAACTTTGGTTTGTTTATCCCTGCAGGGCTGCATTTCAAGTTTTCCCTGTAAATCAGAGCGTGTGGTCCTGTTATAGACCACATCTTATGGACTGCTTCCGCTGGTATTTGTGTATCTAAAAAGCTTGATTTGGACCTTATTTGAGTCACATGAGTTGCACTCTTAATTATAAGAGTGGTCTGGGCAGATATTATTTGGCATAATATTGCTCTGTGTCCTACAGTGCTAAAACTGATTGCAGCCCCAAGCAGTTTATTAGAACATCCGTGTTTTGAGTGGATTCTAACATTTAATTAGTTAATAATTATAAAAAAAATTTGACCGAAGAGTTCATTTAGATCTTGTTGCCTATAAACTCCTCATGCGTTCAAAGCAGTTTTAACAGCAACTTGGTTAATTTCTGTGCACTCGTATAGTTGTTATCCCATCCTGCAGGATGTGGGAAGTCATCCTGTTTGTCCTGCATTACAAAATTAGGACTATCACACTTTCAAGAGTGCAAAATATGAAGGAGATTGAGATTTTCCTCTTTATTCCCATAGGTCTTTGCCCTCTCTCTTTTCATGGACATAATAAAAATCGAAGCCCTTTAAGTGTGGTATGATGTGAAAGTATCCACTGGTATTTCCCGGTGGGATCCTATGGAGCACTGTGCTGAGACTTAGACATTTAAAAGATATTTATACCCTATTGTTTTTTTTGCATTTGAGGATGTATTTAAAAATAAACAAGTGCTTAATGTCAGGTTTGAGCTGTGGACAGTGTGAATGAAGATTGCAGGGTGAAGCCCCCTTTCCAGACATGAAGCAAAGGTATGTTTAAAGAAAGAGAAAAATAAAAGTGAAATACTGCGATATTAAAATCCTTGCTAATGTAAAATTAATTGTATTTTATATATATTGATTAAAATCTACTGTATATATTTGGTATGTTTTTATTAATTCGTATCATTAATGTGCTAATCAGTTGTCAAAATGACCGTGTAACCTACTGAGAAGAAACCCCACCCTTTGCTTGAAGGCATTATTGTGAAGAACCTTTAAGATGGGGTTAGATATAAATATATAAATATATATATATATACACTTTTATATATATACACACACACATATATGTATGAATATATAGATTAAAATAGATTATACAAATAAACCAAAAATAAAACTGTATGATGTATGCATGCAGAACTGGTCTGTGTTAGGACTGTGCTAATTTATGGTGGCTGTTTTCGTGGTACCAATGGTACCAATAAAACCAAATTTGCTCCCAAAACAAATAGCCATTTTCAAGTTCCTCAACTGATACGTTCTTAAAAAAAAGTTTTTATTTTTTAATCAGGGCTAAAAAAATCATTCTGAGCTGCAAAAACTCAATTGATTGTAAATATCCTGTTTGTCTGCAAGTGCAATTCCCATCCAACATCGTGTAATGTGCAAAAAGTTGGCATTTTACGGACTGCATTATGGCATGGAGAACTAATTACAGACAAGCCCACGGTCATCTGAGCATGTAATTCTATTTATTGATTAAAATAATTCCACAATTTCATTTTTCAGTGCCATTACACCGGTACCCACTTAAACAATTCCTGTCAAACTGTGTAAACCGGAGCGCTGAAGGACTCCCTTAAACAGATCTGGCGATGCAACAGGTGGCCTAATTGCTTTAGGTAGGTCCATTGCAGCCAGATTTGGGGAGGAGAAGCTGAAGACACAAGTAGGACTATGGCTGACTCTGGCAGAGGGAATCTGGACATCTGGGGGCCCAGTCACCAGCTGTTTCAATGAACTGCCACCTCATAACCCAGGGCTCGGGGGAAATCTCGTACCCCGCGTTCGTGTCTCGTGTCACGGCCCTCAGGAATGGGAAAGTATTTTTAGGGTCTCCCTGTCAGGATTCACGCAGGCATCAAATTGTTGGACAGTTAGATGGCAGAAGTCCTGTCCTGGTTAGTTGGCAGGGACACAGAGTCACTCCAGAAATGCGGGTGGGTTGTGCTTGTCAGAAATAGGGTGGCCCTTTCACTGCAGGCAGGGCTTGTAACAGCATCTACTGCTAAGGCTGCCAGGCACTTCCAGCCCTAAAAGCCTATTTTCAGCTGTTCACAACTTTGTCAAAGTAGCTTTTCAAACTAAATTTTTCCGTGTTTCATTTGGTGTCTGCCTCCGTCTGAATTCTCTTCAGAAGGTTTCAGCCAGAACAGTTCAATGTCTTCCAAGAACAAGACTAGAGAAAAACACATTGTTTTACCCAGGCTACAAAAATATTGGCAATATTTTTTTTTCTGATAAGTCGTAGCTGGCCCACTCTGGGAGGTAATTTTTACTCAGCCCTGTCAGGGATGTGTAACTTGTTCACATCAAGAAAATTATGTAGCTACCTACCACAGATTCAAGGGGTACAAGATCAGGTATGAAGTGGGGAAATGAGGATGAGAAAGCTGGCAGGAAAAAAAAGAAATTGCAGTGAGGTTTTAGCTAAAGAGGATAAGTGGGCCATGAATAGTTAAAGAAAGGCAGGCTGGACTGCACCATGTAGGAGAACTGGCTCTAGGAGTGAGAGGGTGGAGGCACACTAGATGAAATCAGGATATTTTGGACTATCAGCAGACAGGATGAAAGTGGAGTTGGAAATATATGACCTAAAACATTCTATGACTCTATGACCAGACTGAAATTGGGAGGCTGAGACTTATTTAGTAAACTGCTTTGACTTGGAATAAGGAAGTCCAGGGAACTGTCAAAGGGATAAGAACTGGATAAAATGTTTGCTGGATCCCTGTTCCTTTACAACATTGATATAAATCCTGGAACCTAAGTATCAGCTTTTTTTTTTGGCTGTCAGCAAGTTTCTGTTTTTGCTGGTGAAGCATTGTATGCTGAGCATCTACAGGGCTCTATTAATAGGATGCAATGGAGTTGAGCACTGACATTAAGAAAGTAATAGAATTAAGGATTTATATGCAATTTTTGCCCTGTTTCCTTGAGTATCATGACAGCTTCTTTTGCTCATTTGTTGCACAGGATGAAATGCTCTGGAATTAAAGCTTGCAGAAGCAAGGCTTTGAACATCCCAGAAACAGGGTGGTAGACTGTGAAATACAAAGCTTAGGAAGACTTTAGTTTTGAGTGCAGTGATGAGGAAATTAATTCTGTCTTTGTCCATCATTGAGTTCTAAGTAAAAACACTTAGAGATATTTATTCTTTGCTTTGTGTCTGCTTACCTGGAGATCCTGGGTCTGATTTGCTTATTTGCTAGTTTGTTATTTGTTAATTTGTTATTTGCCTTTGCCAACCACCAAAGACTGCAGATAGTCAGTTTAACAAATTTTAAAATTTAACAAATGGTGCACTGAGGAACCCAATTCTGAGAATCTGAAGTAAGATGTGTAAAATAAGTAGATTCAAAAGGAGGAATTATTTTGTACTCTTTTTTTTTAATTACAAAATGAGATAATGTGGATATGGCAAAAGTGTTAATCAACATCTGCAAAACACACACACACTATAGAGGAAAATTAGGCAGAAATTAATTATTCCTGCAAAGGGGACCAAGTGCTGATAATGAAGAAAACATAAGAAATTATTAAGCAAGCTCTGTCCACCCTGTCCAGCAAATATGGCAGGAATATCTTGGAAAGATAACCTCCTTGGCAAGTGAGTATAACAAAATGGAGGGAAAGTAACTTTACCTCCCCATTTGTATGTGGAGGAATCAGTAGTTTGCTTCTCTCTGAGGTGCTAATGAGTGCCCAGATATGTGTGGTCCCAATTAGTTTCCAGACCCTTTCCATAGCTGACTATCCCATAGATGTGGAGCTTCCACCTCTGAGATGTGAGTGCTCTGGGTGTAGGAAGAAATTGAAAAAGATTTATTTAGAATGCAAACATCCATAGCATTTAGGTATGTGTGGGAGACTTTTAATTTTGCATGTTGGCCTTAGATCCTCAGACTGCACATCAGTGGTATATGTCTAAATATTTTTTTTTTTTTGGAAAGGCCCAGGTGAGTTTGAAACCTGGGTCCTGTATTTAAAGGAATACTTGAACCTAGGTCTGTCCTACATGAGTTTAGACCCATTTCCTGACTGCCTCCCCTTTGAGAATTGGCAGCCTTAAAACTCTTCATCCAAGTTTCTAACTGATGCTTATGAGATGGAGAGTCTCTATTTTGTTCTTTCAAGAACGTCTTTTTCTTTGCCACTAGGTTATAAAAACCCTCCAAATAATTAGTGCTCTTTCCTGGGAATTATTACCAAATCATAAAATCTAGAATTAGTTGTTTCTCCTCCCTAGTCATTGTATGAAGACAAATTCATGGAAGAAGGATTCATCAAGGGCTATTAAGTGCAGGAAATCCTTGTGCTACAGAGTGCTGAGAGCTGAAAAGGATATTAAAGAAGCATCACCAAATGCTTGTCCTATTCTTAGTCTCTTTGTAGACATCCCCTGTCATTATGATGGGAAAGGGTGCAGAGTTAGCTGAGTCTGCAGGGTTCTTCTCTGCTGGTCCAGGACACAGCACATCTCTCTGCATTTGAACAATAAGAATCTGTCCATTATGTTATTTAGAATAGGTCACTGGGACAAATGTTTTCAGAGGGTTGGAAGAGTTGGCTTCAACTGGCTGTGTCCTGGACAAAGCTGTGTCGTGCTAAAAGGATGGAGAGGAGGATGGCAGGGAGAGCTGGGAGCTGCCTGCAGACATGTGACTTCCACACTTCCTGTGCTGATCCCAGAGCAGGTTCTTCCAGGAGCATCCCTGGTGGTGAGATATCTGGTTTTGTGCCTTGCTCCCTTGTCTCTTTCTTGAGACGTGCTTTCCTTGGCGGGCGCCTCAGACCGAGCGCAGCGACTTCCAGATTTTCAGTCCCTGCAAAATGTCTCCCACCACGCCTACGTTTAAAAGGGCACAGGATCCAGTCAGCTAATTTGTTCTTAGGCAGTTAAACTACTTCACATGAGCTCCCGACCCTGGAGTAGGTTTAACATGCTATTTAAAGAATATGTGAGCAGTGTTGTGTACGGGGACGGATCTGTATCTGCCTCAGAGCGATAATCTAATTGGAGGTCGTCCTTTGTGTAACCCTGTTAACATTTTAGACTATTCTGGGAAACCCCATGGCCCAAGTACTGTGGAATGTAGTTAGGAAAAACAGTGTTTTCTCAAATATTTCAGATGTGGAATATTTATTTTGTAGCCAGAGAAACTTGTTACCGAGCAACTGACCATGAGTATGATCCGCTGCCAACTTGAAAAAAAGGAAAAAAAACCTACTTACCTCTCCTCAGGCTGCGTGTTAGAGTTCACAATGCAGCCAGGAGAAACTTATTACAAAATATCCATTTGACAGGATGCATCGTTAGTGGTCTCAGGTCAGTCAGCTCTGTCCCCTTCACCTGCCCCTGAGTCATATAATTGACAGAAGAAGCCACTAGTGAAGGTATTGGTGCAGGAAAACCACTCACTTTCAAATCCATCCCATTCTGAAGACTGTTTTTTCAAATCCCTGGATAATGGAGTTCGATCGTTCATTCTTTTCTGGTCCAAAACCAGTCAAGGACACAACTCGGCATTCTGCTCAGATTATTTTATTGACTGGATATATTTGCTTGAGCAGGCTTCCAGCGGCTCAGGTATTATTTGTTTTTATAATTCAAGTACCCAAGCTGGTTTTTTCGAAGAGCTGGAGATGCTCAGCTTGCACACAGTGGATGAAGTTCAAAAAAGGAATCTTGGAGCAAGGTGGTGGTAAGTGTTCCACACAAGCAAAGCATTCCCTACTGCAAAAATCTCTTGGATGATGAGTGTCTGACTGGGGAGTTGTTGGTAAACAAAGCTGCCCATTTCACTGGATGCAGCTGGAGCAAACTGGACTAATGAAAGGCTAATCCAGTCATTCTGGATTAACCCTGATGTTTTGGAGGGTCACTCCCTGTAGTGGGAATGGCTGTGATCAGTGCTTCCACCTCTGCTTCTGGACTGAGGCCTTTAGCAGCCATAGTAATGGGGGAAAGTGTTCATTAACTGCTCTTTTGAAATATAAATGGCCCATTTGGCCACAAATGGGCACAATAGAAAATGCCACCTACCCGGACAAAGAGGGAGACAGGAACATTAATGTTGCTTGATACAAGAATCAGGCTTGTAGCTAAGTCTTATGGAGAAGCGGGTCACAAAACTCTAAAAAGAGCTGTGAATTTGGAGAGTTTTGGAGCAGTCTCAGTGACGTTTCAGAACTTTTCCCAGGATATCTGAGCACTGTTTCTCAAAGCATGGATCTTTGGGGGTTTCCCAGAGACACCCAGGAAGCCCCTGTTTATCCACGATGCTTGGTTTATCTGCTCTTTGTTGTGTGGATAGCGCACTTCCATGCTTCACTGCCTACTTCGGAGATGCTGCTTGGGTTTCTCCTAGGAGAGGTCAGATGTCAAATTCTTTCCGTTTCTGAGCACAATAGAAGCTTGCCCGTGGGGCTGCTGCTCAGCCTCCCAAAGCTTCCTCTCCAACCTTGGCTCTTCTTGCCACTTTGTCCCCTTCCTCCGGGATAATGCCTGTCAGTTGACCTCGTTTAGCAGTCAAGGCCTCACATGGTGGCATCACCTGTTCTGCAGCTTGGTCTTCAGCTGCTGGTGGAGCTTGTGTGCACACATGGTGGCTTGGTCAGCTTCAGTGACCACGGATGGTTTTGAAATTGCAGTGTTGCATTTTCGTGGCTCCCGGGAGTTAATTGGAAAGTTCAAGTGGTGGGTTGCTTAAAAAAAAAAAAAAAAAGCTATTTCAAATTTATTTCAATCACGCAAGAATGATTGTTCTTCAGTATGACAGGGAAAGATTTATTGGACGTGAAGATAAAGATGCTTACCACATTTCTGGTGTGCTTTGGGGAGTTAGTCTCCCCCCAAAATCTACTCATGATGTTTTTCTCTAACTAAGAGTATGTGTAACTTCCGTGCTGATTAGTTTGAGATTTTTATTAGCATAGTTATACTTTGGAAAAAATTTTGAGGTTTCAGGCTGGATTCCAAAAATGTAGTGTTATTCAAAGTGTAGTTCTCTACCTTAAAACCAGATAAATTTACTTTTTGTGCAAAATAGTGCATGATTATCAGTGATGAATTCAGTTTCTGTCACCTAAGTGTTAGTGTAATATTATTAACAAGAAAATAAGTTCTACAGATAATGACACTGAAATGTATAACCTTTTGATATAATTATATGCAGAAATGGACGAGTTCTGAGCAATCTGTGTCTCCATCAGTGTCTCTAGATCAAAATTGTAAAGACATCTTTGTGAAGTAAAATAATTTTTTTTCCCCATAAATATTAACATTTTTTCAGCAGAACTGGGGTCCTCGTTCTTTCCAGGTTCCCCCTCAGCCCATTACCTGGGAATTGTATCTCCCAGAGATTCCTCACAGGATAGGATCAATGCTGCTGGTGCCATGTGTGGAAGGGGAGAAACCTTTCCTGGATCTGTTTGTTTTCTTGTCTTCAGATCACACTGATTTAATTTATAGGAGAGCTGGAAATCCTGACAGTCCTAATGCAGCTTGTAGCTCATTGCATTCCATAGGTGAGCAAAATCCCTGAAAAATGTGGTCTCCTGAATTGTCAGTTACTTCCCAATATTTACTTCCACCAGTGGAAATTGTAATCAAACAATGTGGTTTGTTTGATTTGTTTTGTTTTGTTTTGTAGTACAGGGGATATAATTTCCCAGATTAAGTCAAGTGTTGACACGCCTATGGTTTGTACTAACTATCAGAATTTTAGCTTAGCACCTTGACCTCAATAGAGTGGATATATGCCACACTGTACTTGGTATCTATTAACTAATGAACCTATTTTCTCCATTTGCAAAGAATTTAAAGTTAAGTGAATGCTAAAGAACACGACATCAATTTTTTTTTTTTTGGATGAGATCGTTTTAGTTTACTTCCTGCAAACATTTTTTTTTTTAAATCACCAGAAGCAGCAGAAATCTTAAAAATAATCTGCAGATTTTGGCTGCCTAAAGATCCAGCCTGGAAATACTATTCTGTCATGTTGTTGGTGTCACAGAGTAGTGCGAGGAGGGAGCAGAGGCAATAGGATCTGGTTTTTCTGTCCAGTCATAAACAAGGATAACAGCCGATGAAAGCACGACTCAGCCCAGTGCTTTGCCTAAATCCATGGTCAGAAATGTGGCTGGCTGTTTGTTTTGAACAGATAATGCTGAATAACAGATATGACAGGTTTCTGTAAGGTTGGGAACTACGCATTCCCCCTTTTGATCCCAACAGCCACTGCAAACAGCACCAGCTGAAGCTTTCCCAGCTCTAACGTGGGCACGGTGGCTGTGGCCCATTATGCATTATTTTGTGTGAAAACCCCGTGTACTTTGTTCTCTCACTACGTGCAGTGGCTGCTCAGAAGGCCCTTATTGGTCATCCTGGCCCGGGCTCCTGGCTGTACCATGGGAGGTTTTGCTCTGGATTTGCACCACAAAAGTCACTCTGTGACTGAGGCAATCCTCTGCTGCCCCTGTGCTCCATTGGGTGCAAAGCCATAAGCGTGGTCAAAATATCCCAACAATGCCTGGAAGCTGAGCCAGCTCTGAGCCACTGACAGCTGAAGGGAAGCAGAACAGCTCTGAAGATGCTCTGCTTTCCCCTGGGGTTTGACCTGGGGGAGCCTGGCGATGTGTACCTGCTCTGGCTCCGCTCTGGGATATTTCTGTGTGGTTTGAATGCTGCTCAGACCCTGGCTCAGTGGGTGAGTGTACACTGGCTGGGACGAGGCTCAAATTTTCTGAGCACTTTCTGGGTGCTGGCTGCACATTGCCTGTGGCTGGGGCTGCAGTGGATATATGTATAAGCCACAGCTGGTAAATAGGAAAAAATAGAAGTGATTCCATTAGCAGAAATGTCTTTTCATGCTTCTCATGTTTTGCAGTTAAGTTTTATTTATTTACAGTAAAATGCATTGATGCACCTAATGCTAGGCCAATATTAAATCATGTGTCTGCTGAAATGCTGCTTCTGCTTTTTCCGGGGTCGGAAAGTACTAAAGTATTTTTATTTTTCACAAAAGATAGTGTTTGAGGGTGGTGCTAGGTCATTGCCAGACACTTTCAGTTACATTTTGGGCCCATTTTTACTTTTTCTGCCTGTCTTTTGAAAAAATGGGCTGTGCAGCCTTCGATCACCTGTGGAATAGTCAGAGCAAAGTGTAATATTCTGAGGCTCCTCTTTCCCAAGGTTTCCTGAAGGAGTCTCTGTTTATCATTCAGCCTGCAGTGCCTGTATTGGGTTACACCAGGAATGTGGAAAGCTATATGGGAAAATCTGTCAGGCTGTGAAAAGATGTCAGGCTTTGAAATTTTATGGAGCATGCTTGCTAATGCACATTCCATATTTCAGGGTGTCTGGCTCCCCTCGCTCCGGGTAAGGATGTGACGTGGGATACGTGGGCATGTTTTGTTACAAGCACTGCTGAGCTGATAAACAAGGCCACGGAGCTGAGGAAGCACCAGAGAGGAAATCCCATGAAGGAATAAATTATAGTGACACCTACTAGTGTTGGTACAGTTAAAGGTCAGTGCCCATTTACAAAACACGATCTCTAACACAGCAAGGAACACTGGTGTAACTCCTTTTCCACCACAGCATTCCAGTAAAATCCCAGTTTAGGAGTGGGGCCCACATTTTTCCTATGTACAAATATTTGAGAGACTCATCTGCAGGTTAGAGCTTTAGCTGCTGTAAATCAAATTCATGCTCATAAGAGGGTTTGCTTTCAGATATTTCAGCAGGACCTAAATTTGCAAGTGGCCAAGTGCAGTAAATGGGACTTGGATCAAATGCCCTGAGTTGTGCATGTGTCAAGCACAGTGTATATTTCATGTGCTTTGTAAAATTTAAAAAAAAAAAAAAAAAAATTAGCCTTTGCACACAGAGTTTCAAGAGTCTAAACCTGTGGATTGTACTGAAGAGAGTTTTTTTCCCTGATTTTTAACTTCAAAATGCCTTATAAGGTTACCTGTGAACCCTGGTAAGATTACTTAAAAATGAGGCAAAAAACCCAAAATCTTGGGAAATGGAAGGAGCTTCCAAATTAAAAAGTGGCAGTGAAAAACATGAAACCACTTTATTCTTTCCCCCTCTCTGCTGAATGTACTCACCAAGTGAATCAACCTTCCTGACTGCCTCTTAGAAAGGTGGGATGTTAAGAGCAAATCTGTTGGTGTGTGGTTGACAGATTGGAATTTTTATGTGCAGGGGCTTAGAGAAAGTGAGGCATAAATTCCAGAGCTGCAGGAGTTTGGCTGCACGGCCATGTCCGATACTGATTCTATTGAGGAAGAATCCAGGTTTAAATGTGCAACATGGAGTCAAAGCCAGTCCCCCAAGTAGGTGTATCCAAAGCCATTTGAGTATTTTATACATCAAAACAAAGATGGCAAATCTGGCTTAGAAGGCAGCAGACACCCCAGTCACATCCAATCAGTCCTGTGGGTTCAGGGGGAGACTCTATGTAATAAATGTTCCTCCATACACGCACAGAAAAATATCAGTTTGTCTGCTGGATGGAATTCTGTGGCCTGGTTTATGCAGATCAGACCACAGTGTTGTGATTTGACTGTAAAATGACTTAACACATTTTTTAGGTAACTCTCTCCTCTTTGTCCAGTGGCTCCCTATTTCAAATAGCAGCAGTTGTTTAGAGGCTACCACGGTTTTATTCACCAAAAAGAATAAAAAAAGAGAAATGCTGGTCTGGGGCAGCCACTGCTCGCTTGGGAAGACCATCCTTGGGAAGACATGGCCTGGGTTAAACTTCAGGCCCTCATGAGGTCCCGAGTCCCTGATGCACCTGGACAATTATTGGCCAGAGTGAATCCCTACTCACACCTGATCTCGTGCATGTGGAGCCATGGATGCACCAAGGGTGATGGATTATGGACATCTTCCCCTAACATTTGTGTTGTTTTGTCAAGCTTCTGTCCAGACCTTAGCAATATTCAGACCTCATGCTTTTTTTTAATTTAAAATATGAAGCAAATGCATTGTGAAACGGATCTATTTCCAAACGATTTTGTCACCAGGCAATTAAAATATCATGTGCTATAAACATCTCTAAGACGCTATGGATGGGAAAGTTGCCAGTTTCACAAGTCACATTGCTTTCAAAAGTACAATGAATGTACAGTTCTCTGAACAGTCTGGAAAGAAAAGTCATTTTCCAGCTCTTAAAATCTTTTTTTAGCTTTTTGCAGTGCTCTGAAGTCAAATTATGATGATTTTAAAGACAGAACTGTTAAGTGCCAATGATTTGTCAGTACTGGCACACTTAAATTCATAACATGGTTGGGTCCATGCTTAATATCTTAATTGTGCATATGAAATTCTTTTAAAGTGAAGCTAGCCAGAAAATGCATGCCTCTTATATTAAAAAAAAAAAATCACTTTTTTTATATTAGGAAAAAACCCCTTCAAATAACTTACACCTTTTTATTTCAGTGTTGCTGTTTCTGGCTGAGAAATATAACTGTTTAGACTAGGAATTTAAAGAGGAGTCTGTAAGGGTTGACTCTTCTGCCATGATTAGGCACCAGACTATTTTCCTGGACTTTGAAAATTGCATCTCTCGTGGCTTGATCAAATTGACTTCAATTTATAAAAAGTGAAAAAGCATCTATTGAAATAATTTGTTAGCTTAAATACAAAGTGCTGTGAACCTGATGGCTTAGAAATGCAATTGGAGTTCTGAATGTGATGAGGTTAACCAAGTTCACTAAGTGAAAGATCATGAGCCAATTAATCTTCATGTGGTCAGGAAGATCTTCAGTGCAATGTACTAAAAAAAAAAAAAAAAAAANATAAAAAAAAAAAAAAAAGTAATAACACTCCACAGCCTGTAATTGCTATCTGAAAGACAGGAAGAACAATGTAACAACCTTAATGACCAGTCCCATAGTAATAAAAGTTGCTTTAGTCTATTGTTGGTCTTCAGGAGCAAGAATTCCAATGGGAATACCCCAGAGGAGCGCTAACAATTGGAAAAATTTACCTAAACAATTAAGAAGATTGTCTTGAGTAACAGAATTATTTAGGGAGTCCAGCAGGCTGTGGATGCTGCAGGCTGGTGCTCTAGAGTCAGACACTGGATAATGTGCTCGTGTCCAGCGGGCTCCAAGGAGTCTGTCTCAGCCCAGGAAAGGGGAATAGTTTCTTTCTTCTTCTATACTGATGTACAAACAGAGGAACAGACGTTCGGGCTGAGTTGGCAATCCTGACTCAACTTGGGCCAGAAACTCGGCTGATGGGGCTGGTTTGGGGCATGAGATGAAGCAGGGAGCTGCCTCAGGAGAGGCGGGGGCACAGTGAAAAGATCCAGCAATGGGCATCCTTTCTCCCAGCCCTTGGTCCATGCAGGCATGCAGCATAGCTCACTTTCATGGTGAAGTTTGAATGTTTTCTCAGTAAAATGTATGTATGTAAAATGAGAGTATTTTCAGACACAGGAAAGGCAGCTCCAAAGTTTTTGAAGAGGAGGATCTTCTGCAGAGATGCCTTTTTGAATACAAAGCCTTTGTCTCCTTTATCTTACCTAACCTCTCATTTTACTCTGCTTTAGCAGTGAGAAAGGACCCTCACAGTGAGGTTGTGCTGTTTAATTTAATTTAATACATTTCTCCTGGTACCACATTGCACTTCAGGAATGATGTCAGGGGAAATGGATTGAACTGAGAATCACGTAGGTATGGATGCATGCTGGAGGCTATTATTGCATCCTGGTCTGCAATATTTTTGGAAAATTCGCTCTCAAATCTTTATTGGAAATTGTATGCGGAAAAAAACAAAGCAGTTGTTTCTTCTTTTCTGATGCTTAGTAATGTGGTATATAAATATGACCAAAGCAATGAGCATGAGATTTCACTGCAAGTGCTGAGGGAGTAATAGATGGGAATTAGCAAAAGAATAGGAGGAATGAATGGGGATATGCACTGAGAGTTTATTCTCTTTGAAAGATGATCTCTTCCTGAGTTACTGAATAGCTAATGGCTGATACAAATGGTTGCAGATAGGATAGATTGCCTCAAGATTGATGGCTGACTGTTGTTGGTCTAGGTTTTTAATCCAGGCTTCTGCTGGAATGCAAAGTTCCTAGCTCAAGATCAATTATACAAGGACATCAAGAAGAAAAAGACAGTCACGGTATTTGTCTGCTTCTCAAACTACCCAAGAGGTGAAACTGGTTTTGCTTGCAGTGACATGCCTGTTAATGCAATGTAATACTTTCTTATTACAACCCTTTGCTTGCAGTTAAAAGTAAAAAAAAAAAGTTTCTGAAACACAGCACATTCCTTGCACTTTTTGATGCCTCGTGATGGTGTTGTCTCCAAAGATAAATCCTGGGGGCTTGGGAGGTCACAGTGACAAAGCTGAATGTGCCTGAGTCACTCGGGGTGGGCAGCGCATCAGTAGCTGTGCTCTTCATCTGAATTCATTTCATCACACTGCAGAAATGCCAGGCTACAGCAGGGGACAAAGGAATTGCACAGCAAGCAGAGATGGGCCTGAATCCATCGGTAGCTGTGAAGGAGGCACTTCCACTGAGTTTGTCTGAAACATGTGCCTGGTCTTCACTGGCATTAATAAAACAGTCTGGGGCAGGGAATGGAGCTGGGTAAGAAACCCAAACCTTCCAGCGTGGCTCCAAACCACAAGCCAGATAATGACCATGAAGCTGTTGTCTCAAGTGTAAGTGGCTCCTTATAAAAACACCTGTTAAATTTCCTTTGATTTTCCATTAACTAAATACCAACGTGGAGGTACATGCATGAGGAAAGCTGGGAAAAAGATAAAGCTGTAACGTTTTATGGGGAATTTTTAAAAATGGCAACTCCAGAAGAATGCGTGCTATTATTTTTATCTGCTTTTAGGTTCTGATAATTCCTCTAACATACAGAGCAGGAAAGTTAGATAAATGCTCTATTCACAATTGCATGCATCAAATTTTGAAAGTGTTTGCTCATTTTTCTTCTGTGAAGAAGAAGAAATTTCTACTCAGGTCAACTGTGACACAGGAGACAATTGGCAGCAGACAATTGAGGCTGCTAATGTTGTTTAAGATGATGAAATCAGCAATAGATACAAATCAGATTGTATTTCCATACAAAATAACAATATTAATTTAATAACTTCCTGCCAATGGGGAAAGTAAAAAAATAATTGAATCAGAGAAGAGAACTAGATTAACTGAGCACATAAATTCTTAACTGCTGGGTCAGTTTTGGTTGAAATGCATGACAATGCTGGTTATTAATTTTAAATGAAAGCTTCCATCCAAATATCAAGAGCTGTGACTTCCTGTACTTCCTTAGACAACCAGCTATGGTCAGAACTCCATACAAGTGTAGAACTGAATTTTCTAAGATGCAAGTAGAAGAATTTTTAAAATTTATGTTACTTATTTGTGGCTACTGAAGAATTCTCTAACACAGCAGATAGTGTTGATGCTTTTTCTGTTTTTCTACTCCCTATTATGCCTAAATAAGCCACCAGAATAATATTCTATGGAACATGTGGCCATTGGACTTGATGTGCATAACTTTGGAGGCTATCCCTGCTCTCTTCTCCGAAATAAAAGGCACATCCCACTTCCTCTGTTCTGTCTGCCCCACAGAGGTTCCTCAACTCGTGAGTTTGAGCTGCAAGACAGGACATCCTGTGTGATTCCAGCAAGTCCATGTGGTTCTCCAGTGCTTTTCCCAAGGTGAGGATTAGAGAACATCAAATGCTGCTCGACGGAGAGAGGAAATCTTGTGTAATGCTTTTTTTCTGCTAACATCTATGTAAAGAGCTGCCTGGGAGTTTCAGAATGGAATCTATCATCGCTGTAATCCTGTTCTGGAAAATTGTGATGGAGACAGCCCAGGCAGTGATGTCATTGGCTGTCTGACACAGTCACTGCCCACAGCAAACTCATCTCTTCCCCAAACTTTCCTTTGTCTCTGACATTTCAATGCCCAATTGGCAAAGCTTATTGGTGGGCTTTTTTTTTTTTTTTCTTTCTTTCACAGCTGTGTTAAAATTCAAAACACAGATATGTGAGCAAAATGGCTAATACAGAGGACGGTCTGTTCAATGCTGTCTGCAGACTTCAGAGGAATTTTTGTTCACTCTGCCTTCAGTGTCATATGGCGGAAATTCTTCTTTGGTCCATACAGTGCTATAAACAAACCTCCTGTGTATTAGCTTTAGATTTTAATACTTCTACTCACAGTCTATGGCAAGTGGTAGAACTGTAAGAAAGAAGCAATTTGCTTTGTAAGGGTTCTGGCCTGCCCCTCGTTGTCACAGACACCTATTTATTAAGGACCTGTTGCCATGTAGGGTGGTGGTTGGTTGTGTGACATCATGCAAAAATGTTATTTTAACACTGAGTACTAGCAATTGTGTTGGATAATCACATTTGGTTATTATCATTCCGTGCCTTTGTAAAGCAAGTGAGAAGAGAGCCTGTGTTGTAGCCTTGTTTCAGTGGTGGATTGCCCTTTTTCCTAAGTTACCTGTTTGTAAGGTAGTGTGGCAGGTTGTGCATTATGGATTGCACATTTCTGTTTGGACATCTTTAGATGTGCACTGAGCTATTATTTTACAGATTATAACTTTACATATAACAGGGTGCCTTGTTTTTAGAGAAGATAATCATGGAATGGCATGATTTTGGTTATGGCTGTGAGTGCTCAGCATCACTGAAGCTTAGCCCAGGGAGATTGGGATTGAATACATCAAGAACACACCTTATCCCCACAATAATTCCTGCTTGCATGTTATACAAGTAAAGAACCTGCAAAATGTTGGGAGTTGCTAAAGCTGCACATGAAATCAGGCAGCTGCAGGTGTTTCTCAGCCCTCACACTGGTGTGTGTTCCCTGGCTCCATTACAGCTCCATGCCAGGATGAGACCTGTACCTCTCCAAACACATTTTTCTCTGTTGTCACCCTGCTTTCCATGAGCATGAGAGCTGGATGGGAATGGAGGAGGGACGTGCTGGAGCTGTGTCCCTGACCTGGGCAATAGGAGGCCTCCCATGCATCCCTCCAAGATATTTATTTGATGGATGAGTTGGATTTTTTTGCCTTTTAGACTTTGTTTTCTGAGTGTCACTGAAAGGTATCACTTTCTTTTGTTTTCCAGCCTGATCCTTCTGTTGCTGGCATTATGTGTCTTTGATGAGACCACGGAGTGACAGCAGAGGTGTGAGGGAGAGAAGCAGGAGTGAAATGTCACCCATTTGTACAAGGGGCCTGCTTTTTTTTCCCACTGAAACAAATACTAATAAGTGATCAAACTTCTCTGTTCAGTGGCTGAAACGATGTTGCTCCTGTGCACAATGGGTAGTTAAACTGTGTTCAGAACCCACAAACAGCGTGTCTACTGCTTTGTTTTGTTTTGTTTTAGAGAGAAATTATCCAGATGGATTGTTTGGATCCATCAGAGTTCCAACACAGGAGATGGGCAAACATTATCCTCATCACTGCCAGCACCAGTACCTGCAGGGGCTGTTGCCAGCGGAGTGGGAGGAATCCCTGCTGGAATCTGAGATACAGGCATGAGGACTTGGTATCACTGTTACTTCCCAGCGAGTCTGATCAAGTGAAGGAAGTTTGTATGTTCCTGAGAGATGTGTAGGTCAGTCCCAGAGCCTTTTTGCTGGGGACTGGGGAAGCTTGGCTTTAACCCAGGTTCAAGCAGCGTCCCACATTGTGAATTTGAAAGTCAACTCGGCTTTGGAATGAAGGTGCAGGAAACTTTGGGGACCTGTGGACGAAAAATGCTGCATCAGTGTTTCCTATGAGACAAATCTTGGTTATGTACTCAGACCAGAAAATACCACATCACATGCTGGTGCTCTTTAAGTGCTGGAGTTTTTCCTGTGCACAGTTTTTCTGTTCGTGAGAAACTGGAAGCAAGTTCCACAGAAGCAGCTGGAGGCTGAAAACTAAGGTGAATCTCACAGTAAGGATTTATCAAAAGCAGGACTGACTGTTTTTAAAGGGAATATGCAGAGAGCAACAGATAGCCATGCAGTCTCCTGGAAACACTACACTAGATTTCAAGTCTTTAACTTTTTAACCTTTGTGTAATTCCTAAAATCTTTTATGGTTTCACTAATTATTTGCTAAAAGCGCCTGTTGGTAACAGATAGTTTTCTTAAACAGCTCTAACTCTGCTTCCACATGGCCAGTGTGTTTTCCTGCTTTGGTTTTGATGCTCTTGGGTAATACTTCATGGTGGGGGGGAAGGGGAGCGGAGCTCCCAACTGGGAATCTTCAACACAAAAACTGTTAAGAGATGATAAATCATTGGAGGCCCAGTGTGTGATTAAAAGCTGTGGCCACCAGCAGTGACCCATGGGGTTGGAGGTGTCAGTGACAGGGAGCAGGGGGAGGTGTTTGGCATTCCTGATCGGAGGCCTAACCAGGGCACCAGGGTTTGTTTATGTTTCTGTTCCACCGACTCCTGTGAAATGCCCTCTGTCTGTGCAGGGAACACACATCGAGTCAGGGAAAGTATCCTTGGTATTTCTTGAAATGTCAAGGCACGGATACTTGAAGGTAGTGTGTGAGTAGAGTTATCTGGGGTTGCAGAGTGAAAACCAAACACTGGGTTCAGGGCTCTGCGATTCAACAGTCGGCGTCACATAGTCATTGCAATTTAGGTAAGCTTTGCACAGATGCACAGAATATTGTAAATATAACTCCTTTCCTCTCAGCTAAGTCCATCCTAGAAAAAGAGCTTTTGTTGGACCAGATATAGAGACATTCAATCTCAGGTTCTACTTTGTTCTTGGTTTAACAGAAAGCTTTACTGAATAAGAACAGAAAGAAGTCTGGCAAAACCCAATTAATATTTGACTTGATTTGATACCCATTTGGAGCAATAATGATATCTTTTGTTGCTGTGCACAAGACGGTGGAGGTATGGGAATATGGTTTTGGGGACATGGTTTAGCGGTGAACATGGATGGTGCTGGGTTAAGAGCTGGAATCTCTGATCTTAAAGGTCTTTTCAAACCTTAAAGACTCCGTGATTCTGTGAAATAATTTCTATGTGATGTTTTATATATCAGCTGTTTGCCAGCAAAACGATTTTCATCAGCAAGTACAGAGAACAGTTCCAGCTGCAAACTGCTGGCAAGACAGAGCAGCAATGAATGAAAAGATGGGTTTGGAAGAAGAAGAGCAGGATGAGTGGGAGTTCCAAGGCTGTCTCTGAGTTACGTCAGTAGAGAACCATAGGGAAGAATCTTGGTTTGAGAAGGGGAAAAGGTCACAAGAAAGAACTTGAACAGAGGAAGTCACAACAGTGTGGCAGATGAGGTGCCTTTGAAGACAAAAGAGATTCACATTGGTAAAAGGGCTGCAGAAACATCTTCTTTTTGAATGCCACACTGTTTTGATAGACTCTGTAACTGTTCAGAGACATCATTTTTTCCCTGTGAGTTTATCCTACAACGTGTGAAGGATGCTTCAAAGTATCGTAGGGATTCCTTTTTGGACATGTTGTTGGATATGTTTGAAAGCAGCAACCCCAGACTGTTCTGGAGAAAAAGGCAAGAAACCTCATGTCAAGTAGATGTGAATATACAAGAGACTCCTTCCTATCCCCTGTACGTAGAGCTTGGCTTAAGGCCTGACTCAGAAGATTTTATGTTCCTTCCTGCGCTCTTTTTATTAGCTTGGACTGGATTTTTTCAGCTGCCATGTAATACTGAAAAACCAGGGAGCATCTCACTGTAAACTTCTTGACTTTTCACCAGCATCAGGAATATCTTTAAAGTTTTCACTGTGCTACAGATAAACAGGTGATTATTGTATAATTGATGCTGCTCTGTGGGGTAAATGTGAGTGATACAGGCCCACCTTGTAAAGAGAGAACACGACACAAGGAAGTTGGTAATAATTTGATGTAAAAGGACTCTTAGCAAGTTTGGAAACATTATGGTTGCCAGATGTGCTCCTCCAGATGTCAGGATTTCCTATTAAATGCTTCTTCCGGTCAGGAGGAGCGGTGCCTGTGATAGTGTGTAAGAGCCTTTGAGACATGAGGGTTACCTGACCCCAAAGATTAATTCTGTAACTTTTGCTGCAAATTATGCCTATTATTAGGAAACATTGTGATTAACTCCCAGCAGAACCCTGGGCCGTTCAGGAACACGCTGTGCACAGAGTGGGAATTGTCCTGCCAGGATGCTGCTCAGTCAGTGGCTTCCAACATCCCTGCTGCATCTGAGTAACCTTATAACATGATATAACCCCAGATGATTTCATACACCGCTGCTGCTTCAATCCCTTCTCCTTGGACTTCCCTAGAACTGCAGCCAGATGTTTGTGAGCCAGTTATCACCTGCTGCAGAAGGGAGTTTGCTGATGTGGTGGAACTAAATCAAGTTTTTCTCATGACCTTGTAGCTCCTGCAGATTCTAAGCGCAGAACTCCTTCCTAAACTTACATTTCTGTTCGAGTTACCTCAAGTCGTTTGGCTTTGTAAGTCAGTGCTTCTCTCCATTACTCTGCCTTGCCCCATGTCAGTCCCTGGAGTCATCTTTGCCTTAGTTTTTCCCACTCATTCTCCTGTGAAGGCCTCAGGTCCCCAAATCCTTCACAGCAGAGAAGATCTGACAGGCCCTGCCCCTGCTCTAGATCTGGGGATTTGCCTTAGTTTGACCTGTCTGGATCCTTTGAAGGATCCAGGCTTCCATCAGGCTGAGATGAATCCCTGTTCCAGTGCCAGCTCTGTTACCTGGGATGCAACAACAACACACAGGGAGCACTCAGGTCTAAGGTTTAAGAGTGACTGTAGAAAGCCCTTAGTAGAAGTAAGAATCACATGCAAGTCTTGTGTATCTCAGCTCAGTGCTTTATCTGCATAACACATGAAATATTTCTCAAAAATCGACTTGGTTATTAAATGCTTTACTTAGTAACTAATGTATATTAATTTTTAGGTTATATTCCAGTACCTTGCAATTTTCTCCAGTTACTTTCTACTTAAAATGATAGAGAAATAAGGCTGGAAGGGTCAAGAGATAGTCACACAAACAGCCCAGTGCTTCCTGGAGCATCAGCCATCCTAATCCATTCCTAGAAGGTTCTTGTTCTCCTAAGAATGATTGCTGTGTGGACCATGTCCCTTGACAGAGCCACGCATTGCTACATGGAGCTCCCTGTGAGCACAGGCTCTCATTCATTTATTCCAAAATAAGCCCTCCTGACAACTTGAGGGTTTTCTAGTGAGGCTTGAGCAATGTGGAGAAGTGTTTTTGGGTTGGATGCAATATAATTGTGAAAGATATTTCTTACATGCTCTCAGCATCAATCCCAATCGGATATTTCACAATTTGGCCTGGGCTACTGCAGGAAGCACACAGTGGTATCTCTTTTCAGATAGTTTATCTGTGGCCACTTCACAATCATTTGGCTTGATTATTTATGGAGAGACTTCTTAAAACTCATCTGTTTAAAAGCCAGTCTGTGCTTATGGTAAATGATCCTCTGGCTTTCTGTGCTCCCTCCAGCAAAGTGATTCAGCCTGATCATGGGTAAAAAGGCAATGGTGTCGAGAAAACCAGCTTTTTGCAGACCCAGAGGGTCAGAGCAGTAGTCTGGAAAGGCATCAGGGTCACCATGCAGAGAGGAGAGACCTTTAACAATTACATTTAATTTGACTTGCAATCAAACAGAAGTGGATGGCAAAGCAGGAAATGGTATCTTCAGGCACGACATGAAATAGTATTGCTGTCAACTTGAATAAGAAAATCTGACTTTTTTTTAAGCAACTACATATTTAAATAGCCTGTAGGGCCAAACAGCCTTTCCTACAGCCCTCTGATAGCTGGCCTGATAACGGCATAAACACTATAAATATCCTAAATCAATAATCCTGTATCACTGCTGAAAGCAGGCGTGTTCACATATCACAGCAGATGGGAAGAAAGCAAATAATATTTGTCTTGCCTTTCAAATTGATTTCCTGTTTTTAGTAAGCCAGAGTGTGTCCATATGTTAATCAGATTGCTAAGAAAGATAGCTCAGGGCAGCAGACTTTTACTTGACCTGCTGGGAGAAGGGGGGCGAGGAAGGGAGGAGGAAGTCCTCCATGGCCCTAAAATATCTGTGGCAGGAGCTTCTACAAATCTGATGCAAATGCCTGTGCTTCCCTGACTTTCCCTAGGAAGTCCTTTCCTCTCCTTTCCTCTCCTCTCCTCTCCTTTCTTCTCCTTTCCTCTCCTCTCCTCTCCTTTCTTCTCCTTTCCTCTCCTTTCCTCTCCTCTCCTCTCCTCTCCTTTCCTCTCCTTTCCTCTCCTTTCCTCTCCTTTC
>VZRV01006487.1:1186841-1213916 GCA_013398115.1 Falcunculus frontatus | reverse complement strand
CCCTCCCCTCCCCTCCCCTCCCCACATGATCGGACCTGTTCACTGAGGGTTTCTTAATCCTCCTTTTCTTTCCTTTTGGAGAACGTTTGCCATGATGAAAATCCTAGCATCCCGATGTCAGGCACAAAGATCCAAGGTCCCTGGGAAGTGCAGAGGCTGCAGCCCCTCTCCTCTGCCTTCCCTTTCCCTTCTGCAGTGCCATGTGTTTCCCTGCTCCTCCACACTTGTGCTGACACATGGCTATTTCAGCTGCAATGTGCCCTTCCACAGAGCACAAAGGCCGTCCATAATGGCTTCCAAATGCACTCCCAGGTCCTGTTATTTTTCCCTTCAGACAGGAGATTTTAATTAAATTTTATGACAAATAGTTCAGAGATCATTTGTGTGCGCATAAACTCTAATGATGTTTATGGGCAACGTGCAACTGCCTGAGAGGAAATGATGGCACCCTTGGTGTTCTGAGCATGTTTTCTGTGGAAGGCATTTATGTTCCTTCTACAGGCTTCAGTTTTATCCTGTTTATGAAATGTATAAAATGCCTGGTATGAGAGTGTGAAGAATGTAATTTCAGTGGACACTTGGACAATACCCTTGATCGGCCAGAAGCTCATGTGGCAGCTGAGACCCTGCAGAAGTTGTTTTTGTGTACTCATGCCAGTGTGGCACACTTTATGTTGTGCCAAATATGAAAATCAAAACCAAACACAGGTAACACATTGCGTATCAAATGCACAATAAATACCACAATTAACTGACAATGCCCCAGTTTTGTATCATTTAGTGTTTTATGCTTGGCTGATATGAGTTCATGCAAGGTGGTGCTGGCATCCACATTGAGTCCCAGTGACCTCCTTCAGGCTTTTGGGATGCAGGTGGATACAGCAAGTGAAGCACTAAGCTTTTAATTAGGAAACGACTTTCAAAAACCTACCTCCATGCCTGACTTTTAGCAACTTCCTGGTCTAAACCTTTGTTCCCTTTCTCCTGATGAAGACCAGTACTTCCTGCCTTGTAGATTTGAAAAATACACCAAAGACTGGGATGTGGTCAGATTTCAGGGAGACACCTGAAAGAAAAGTGAGTGTGCTGAGGATTAGTTAGTTTCAAACCCTGATTTAGGTTGTTTGCTGTTGGGGGCACAAAGGGGAAGGAATGAGATGAGAATGAAGCTGTTCACTTCTTTCCTGTGTTCAATGTGCATTGGCCGTCCTCAGGAAGCATCTAGGAAGTCCAAATGCAGGGAGAACCAGGGCTGATCATTCCTTATATTTCTGAACTTAAAAGACAAAACCAGAAGACCACCCCTTCCTGCAGAGGCTTTTATTATTAGAAAAGACAAGTAATATTTTGGAGAGGAAGGATGATTTTATGGAGCTGGAAGCCAGATGATCTCACTTCTAATCCTGGTGTTGACACAGATTTTCCTGTGTGACCTTGGAAAAATCTCTTGCTGCATTCCAATTTCCAATCAGTAAAATGCAACATTATCTCTGAGGAGCACTCTGCAGTTAATGCATAGTTGCTAGACAGATTTTGACACATCTGTAGGTGCTCAAAGATGGTATTTTTGTATCCAGTGGGTTTTTTTTTTTGTGGTATTCTTATAAGAGCATTTAAACAAGTTAGGTCTTAACTCCTGTGGCATTTTGGGAGCTCTCTTTCTGTCTTCCATCCATGTGTAGCTTAATCCCTTTCAAAATTCTGTCATGGACTAATGTGCCGGCAGAATAGAAGAGCTCTAGAAATAAATTCAGCTCTTAAAGTGTATTTTAGCAATACCATTAGGAGAAATAAGCAGATGTAATCAAGTCAAACCTGTTAAAATATTTCAAAGTTACTTTTTGAAAGTATGGAATCAACTGACCCTCTTGGTTGAGAACCAAGCTGCATCTCCATGCTTGTGCTGCCTACTCCCCTTGGTGCTGCTGCTGCTGCTGCTACTCAGGGAAAGGACACGTGTTTTCTTTCCCCATCACTTTTGCCATCATCTGCCATTTTTCGTACGCCATCATGTCATCGGTGCTGTGTTTTCTGACACCTCCCCTGCCATTTCTTCACACCCAAAAATGCCCTCACTACGGTTTCTGGGTGTTGCTCTTTCTGCTGACCGCAGTTCACAGGAACCGGGGGATCTGTGCTGCTCCTGGTATTTGTGCTCCCTACATCCTGCACTTCGTGCCAGTTCAGCTGATCCATGGAAATCAGGAATCATAAATGAGGCAGATTCTTTGCCTCACTGCTACTTTAGGTTGATGGTGGTGTTCTCTGGAGTATTTGGGGTGCACTGTTCTTCCAAATATAAATTTTTGATACCTGCATTTTTATTTTGCAAGGTGAGGGAAATGTTCGTAGCGGATCTGAAGGAGGTCTCAGCACTGAACCCTCTATTTGGTGGCTCTTTTATGTTGGATTAACGGGCAGAGCCTCAACAAAGATCAGAGCATTTTGTAGAAGCCACTAAAAGCTGTGTAAGGGAGAAGCTAGAGACAAAGTGACCTGTCCAAGGTTGTGGAGCAGTTCAGCACCTGAACCAGGAGCAGGTTGCAGCCTCCTGATAATAACTGAGTGCTTTATGCTTTAGCCACCAATTAATATCAGCTTCCAAATATCCCAAGTCTTTATCCAGATCCTTACTGTGTGTATAGCTGAGCCATCGAGGACCTTTCCTTTTTCATTTTTCAAATAATCACAACGAAAATTCATCACCAGCATTTTTTTTTTTTGTTACTTTCATTTACTTGGAATGTTCTTAGCTGCACATCTGATCCTTGATAGAGACAGGTACTGTAGTTTCTATGCTGTTATCTGATCCATTTGTTAGTGTGTGTGTGGCTGGTTTTGAAAGCAAATAAAAAGTAATCCAGTTAGACTTTACTTAAATCCATCCAGTAGGAACAATTATCTCAAGTGCTACAGCTTCTGACATTCATCAATCTAAAAACAACAGAAAGATGTGTATAAAAATATGACCATTGAACTCAAGTGGTGCTTCACGGGCACAAGAATAGACTCATTCTGTTGCATTAAATAATATTATGTGGTTAAAATGTGACTAGCAGGTCTTGATTATGGCCATTAATATTTGTGTTTAATAAAGAGGGTTTAATAAAGGCACTCTACAAAGGTTACCAAGTATTGCAGAGAGTTGCTTTGCTGTTTACATCAGCAACTATTTTAGGTAGAGGGAGAAAATCGTTAAGTGTTGGCTGTTAATCTTGGGTAAATGTAATAGATTCAATTATGTAATGTGACAATGAATTTGTTCTGCTTTGCCTTGGGTTAGTTAGAATTTAAGCTTTTCCCCTTCAGATTTATTCAGATTGTTAAGTGGCTGCTGAGAAGCTGGAACCTTGTCAAACAAACTTGGCTTTAAATTTTAAATTATTTTTAATCAATATGTGAAGAGGCCAAGCTCTGCCATATGTTACTCACCATCCATTAGTTGGTAGCTGGTCATTAAACTCTCACTAAGGTTTCCTAACTGTGACTATTGTGGTGATTTTTTTCTCTCTTTCTCTCTCTCTCTGTAGAGTATGGGCAAAGGGGAGCAATCGTGGCAGATTGCCTTGAGGACAATAAAAACTCTCATGTAGTATGGTTGTTTGTTCAGACACAAACAATAGAGACATTTTGCTATTACCATTTGCCAGCTATCAAGGGGTTTCGAGCCCCCTCCCCCTTGGTGCCTACAACTCAAAACAGATGCAAAATCTTTCTTTTCAGTCCCCTTGAAATGACCTGTGGTGGTGCAGTGTCATTTAGAGGAGAAATTATTGGAGTGAGAGTGGCTGGTAACAATAGGGGCCTTGTGCCAGGCACATGACAGAACAGTGAGGGGGCTGTTGGTGACTTTATTGGGGAGGAGAGCGGCGATCTGGCAGGTGCTGCCATTGTTAAAGGTCCCTGCTCCTAGACAGTGGTTGCAGATGAGTTCATGTCACTTTGTTTGAGCTCTTTGCGCGGGTTCAGTGAAGTGACACTGGTCAAGTAGCCGATCCAGCTTTTTTGATCTCCTTGGCATGGTCCCTTCTGTAACATAACCCTTTATTGCTGAGATATGTCAACACGCTTCTGGGCCATATGGCTTCAAGCTAGAGTAACTTTTATGCTCCCTGAAAGGGACATAATAACTTAATGTTTGCTCTGCTGGTGCAGCCCTGGTCCTCAGCACCGACCCTGGTGTTATTCTGTGGAGGTGGCATCCAGAAAACCAGTTCCAGTGTGTTGATACAAAATAGGTCCATGGGTTGGATGCTGAATTCGACAACAGCAGAGGTTGTTGCTCACCACCCAAAAGCACTGACTGTATTTAGCTATGTGCTCTCTGAGTGTTTTCCTTTTGATCCAGGGAACCAGGATTCTGGCGGTGGGGTTGCAGCAAACCGGGGTGAAGAAGTTTAAATTTCCCCACACTCACAAGAATAACATGAGTGATGTTAAGTAGGAGAGGTTAAACACATTGAAGGAAATGTATTAATGCATTAATTTTACCCGTGCTGTCCCTTTTCTCAAAGCACCAGGCCACACCATAATGGCTACATCTGCTTCTGTTGTACATATTGTTTAGTTCTAGGTTTTTTGGCTCAGAGAATAGAAACTGGTCTTTCTGTGGGGAAACAAAGAATTTGTTTTTGAAAATTGCCATTTTTTTTCCCCTCCTGAATAAATAATGAAAAACCTGGCAGATTGAACAGATCAGCCATATGGAAACTGGCAAATTTTAGCCTGTTAAGGATATTTAAACATGGATGTTATGTGGTCTAATGAGATACATGTTTGTGGTACGGGGGAGGACCAGAGACACACAGAATGAGGGGACAGTGCTCAGAAAGAGAAATTACATCTTTAGGGTTCGAACTGCTGTCAGATGAAAGATCTGAAGTGTCTTTGGAAGTGGTTAATAGGCTTGGGGTAGGCAGGTCTCATCCAAAATTGGAAGATAATTTTTAAAATTCCAAATTAAGGGATAGTTGGTTTCCCAATGAACACCCCAGAGCAGTCCTGATGCATTAAGAGATTGAGCAAAGACTTGATCTTAGTATGTGGAGGAACTCCGACCATGTAAAACCATTTGCACTGTGGATAAATGTTGATGTTCTTACTAAACAAGCTTGCCTACCTCTTGATTGTCAGCGTGTAACATAAAATAAAAGATAAATCAATTTGCAAGTAAAGGTCGTGAAAATTTGACACTAAAATGGACCTATAGATGTCTTTTTTAAAACATAGCATATAGGAATTACTGTAATTGCATCGGCTAGAGAACCAAACCCTAAAAATAACCACTAAAGATAACTTTGCAGGAAAAGAAAACTGTGTAACTCTTGCTAGGAACAATGCTAAATCAAGCAGCTGCAGCTCTTTCAAGATATGACTCCTCATAAAACACCGTGGTGAAAAGCCTTCTGAATTCCCTATTTGGTGGAAACCCTACAAATTTACCATATTTTATCATATCTTTTAAGTGCCTACCTGCAGGGTCTTCCTAAAAGCTGATGAGGTCTTTGGATAAGATGAACAGGTAGCACAAAAAGGAGGTAGTTTCTAGGGTAAAACCTGGAGTATGGGCTAGGAATGTGTTAGGAAAAGGCTGTAGAGTTTATAGGAGTTTTCATTATCAGTGTAATGGGAAAGGACTCGAGTATGCAACCAGCCTTGCCAAGCACACCACAAACAAACAAACAAGCGCTTCCCACCTCGTCCCCCAAAAATAACAAGCAGAAAAGCAAACTGAAAACAAATCTAAGGGGGAGCAGAGGAGGGCGTGGAGAAATGTGAATTGCTAAAGAATATCCCTAAACCTCCCAAACTGCACTATTTGGAGTTCTTGGATGAGGGAAAAGTCCCTTCTCTGCATGTGCTACTCGCTCACATTCTGACCTTCTGATGGAGTAAAATTCTGCTTTCTTATCTATGTTAGAAGTAGTAAAAGGAGGGACATCTCTGCCTGGATCTGGGGAGGTTTTCACCAGGTTCAGGAGTGCACTCTCACTGCCTATGGATGCCAGAGCCGAAAACACAGAGGGAAATGAGGGCACATTGAGCCCAAAACTCCACACATTCAATTAAGGTTCTGTGGCCAACCTTAAGTCTGACTTTTAAGGCTTTCTGGATTTTGATGACTTGATTTTGCCATCCTTTTCACATCTCTGTGTTTAGAGATTTCCATAAGCTGGTTTCCGTCTCTGGATCCTCTAAATAGTCTCAGGGCTGTCTGTAAGCTTTATAATAAATAACATACAAAATAATAAATGATAGACTGAGCTACATAATGCTGTTATCAGCACGAGTTTGGAAACAGATCATTTTTTCCACAACAGGGTCGTGTGTCTCAGAGATAACGATGGCAGAATAAGGTCCATCTCACCAGGCTGAGTGCACTGAAATCATCCCCAGGGCTTGTGAAGCTGAGAGTATTTTAACAGTACTCAATAATCACCCCCTATTTTAAAGTAGGAAGCAGTAATGAGGCTGAAGGATGACACAGTTTACTTTAATGGCTTCCATTTATAACATAATTTTTTTGTCAATTACATTCTGATAATTTTCCCTGAAACAGAGATTATATTCATTAGATGGGCTCACCTGTGATTTCCTCTTTGTCATTAAGTAGACTTGATTACTGTGGGGAAATAACATAGGAATGTATATGGAATATATCACTTGTGCACCTATGAAATTATTTCTCTCCATTTTTGTAATATAAAGCCTTGCAATGATAATGAATTTTTTGGTTTTTTTCGCTCTAGGATTTATTGAAAAGGTAACATCACTTAAATGACACTTGGTGTAATACTCTGGTGTGACACTATATTTGAACTGTTGTTTGACACAGCAGAAGCTACAATTAGCTCACCTTATTAACTGTAAACAGTAACTATTAGCTATTAAATCTAGTTGTAATATAAATAATATTAATTTTTTAGTGTCTTTGCAGAGTTCTTACTTTTCTTTCTCGGAAGAAACAAAGACATTCTTCCAACACCTGCGTGCAAAGTTAACTCAAGAGGAGGCACTCACGTACAAATAAATTACTTAAATTATTTATTCTTAGGCATATTAGCCTGATTCTTTTGCCTCACCTACCTCTCTGGGACTGAAACCAGAAGTTATACACATGGTAGTATGTATTTTGCTCACATTTGCATTTCTAAATACTTGTTTTGGTAGACCAGAGTTCACTCAGAACACTAAAGTTTATCTCAATGGAACAAACAAAATGAGACATTGTATGAAAACCTTAAATTTCTCTCTTAAAAGTACCTAGGCTGGAAATGGCTATCCTAGAAGTTATCTTTCAGGAACACGGCACAAGAAGTCTGAAAATTATCACAGTATAACTTTATCTCCAGGATAAGAAAATGTGATCAAACCCAAGTGTGTTAGCAGCCTGCACAGAATGGTGGAAGGAACTGGGGGCATCCTCAAAGACTGCTTTGTACAGCAAAAAGCATCAGGCTTTTCATCTGGCAGGCAGGAATCAGTACTGAAGAGGATAAAATTATCGGGGTTTTTCTTGCAATCAAACTTTCTTTCTTATGCATTCATCCTCCAAAACAGGAAATATGAAATGGCAAGCACCAGCAGATTTTCGCGTGTTAAAAAAGCAGAACTGTGCTCGTTCACATCTGATAAAAGGGCTGATGTGTGGCTGGGTTAGGTAGGACAGGTACCTGTTAGGAGCCATGGGTGGGAACAGCCCCCAGAGATCTGCTTTCACACAAGGGCCACCACTGGTGTCTTGCTGAGGAGAGAATCAGGTGTCCCACCTGCAACGTGCTTGTTCAAAAAGGAGAATTAGAAATACAGAGTAGTCATGAGAGCAACACACAGAACATGGGAAATAAACACTGAGGAAGGTCATCAAAGCTTGTTGATATGAGAGCTGAATGTGTCTTACAAATTTATTTGGTATTTTCACGGAGTCAGTGCAGGTTCTCTGTCTTCTGTTGGCAGTGGTGAGGGTTTATGTGGTTCCCCTGTCTGTGAAATCAATGGGGTGTTTCCCTCTGCAGTTGCATCTTGTTTTGCTGAGGAATAAAACTGTACAAATGAAACTGAGGGGACAAAAAGAAATCAGGCCACAGCCAAAGCTCCAGGAAAAGCATTCAATGAGTCAATTAAAACCACTGTTGGGATGTAAGGCAGATATTTGAAATGGTTTGGTTTATTAAAAAAAAAAAAATCCTAAGGAATTACTATTAATACAACCAATCAACTATTTTAAAAGTCTGTTTTTGTAGCTGAGGGGGAAGAACAGTGGCTCTTTTATTATGGCAGGCTAGCAGTCCTGCCAGGGAATACTCTCTGCCTCTTCTGCTGGGCACAGATTATGTTTGAAGAGATGATAACAGCAAGGAGCGTATCATAGCTTTATGATCACTCATCAGCTTTGGGGAGCCTGTGAAATGAAAGGCCCCCAGACCAGCCAGGGTTGAAAGGTTGAGGCTATAACCAGACTTTTTGTTCCTGAGACGGCCAGAGCCCTTACTGAACAACAGACAACTGTGAATAGATGATGGGCATCTTTGCTTTGTTGCTGCTCCCTGGTTTAAGGATACTCTTGTCCTCCTTCTGCCCCTTCTATATTTGACAAGTTTGCTTTCAGCAGATATGACAGGCACTGGTGGGGGTCACTGGCCCAATTCCACATTTCCACACTTGGCTTGCTCCAAGTTCACTGGCCTGAACTAATGTCTCCAATGGAGGTCGTACTACTGAACATCATGAGTTTTTATATATTAAACATGCATTAGTGGGTTTACCCTGCTTATCTGACAGCTGTAGAAAAATAAAGAAAATTCAGTTTGAACTTTAAAAAGCAGGGCTTAATTTATGTCCACTACTTTTGTTCCTCCCCTTTTTTTCAATTGCCAATTGCAAAGCTCAAGGGAGATAATAAAATGGAGGAGCTGCTACTTTATACTTCCACGTGCTTCCTAGTGCCTGTGCCTTACTGGGTGAGCTAAATCTAAAACTAGGAAAAGAGTTTTCAGATGGAAATTTGATTAAACAATGCAATCATCTGTCTCACAATCTGTTTTTTTTATAAGGAAAGTATTTTTTTTCCAGGGGGAATTTTCTTTCAGAGGGTTTTGTATGAAAAGGCAGACGTCATGAATACTGATGGGAAGGGCTCAGTGTTTTGTTATTTCTGTTTAACAAAGACAAAATGCTTTAATAAAATCAGAAAACACAGATGTTACTTTGAGTATATTTTGCATCTTCTACTTTTCTTTTTTTTTTAAAGTTGGGAACAATCCCTCCCTCAGACTGACAATAGCAGCTCATGACAGACAAAATTAGCAGCTGGAAACTTAGCCAAAAGTTTAGGCTTTTTAGTATGTTGTTATTGTTTGGTATTTTCTTAGATGGTGAAAGGCACGCTTGAAGGAAGAGGCACGGATGAATTGAAAGCCCTTGTTTCTCACTCTCAGTACAGTTCGACTGGGTTTTAGTTTTTATAAACAGTTTAAAATGGGAAAACGCACAACTCTTTGTTTAGAAATTAGCCCATTGTGTTTTTCTCTTTTTTGTGTGTGGGCACTTCAGAGGGAAGTTCGTGTGGTTTGATAATATATACTTTTCATACTTATTTTAAAATGCCGTATTTTTATTAAATGAAAAATCAGTTTCTCTATGGCATTGAAAAAGCAGCACCTATCAATTTCTCCTAAATAATCTCTGTTTCTTGGGAGGAAGGAAGAGATACTGGAGATACCTTTTCACCCAGATTCATGATTAAATGAATAAAATGAATTAATTTACTGCTTGCTCAGTAATTGTGAGGTATCATGGTTGTTTTGAATTCTGTGCATTTCAGAGCGACTAAGGTGGCTTTTAGAACCTTTCCAGGGTCCAGAAAAAAGTCTTCTGTCATGACAATGTCTTTTTTCTTCTGTGCTTACTCATCACTCTCTGCTCATGAAGATGGACACTTGATTGCCCTTGGGGTGCCAAGGGACCATGGCTGGGGATTCCCTCCAAGGCCACCTGGTTGTAGGACCCCACTTTCCTCAGGACCACGGGACCACATCCCCTGAGTTTACACTTTGTGTGATGTTGAAATGCTTCTGAACACCGTGGGGGAGCAACCCTGCAGAAGGTGCCTTTCCATGAGATCTACCCTAGATCTGTTCAGTGCTAGTTTGGGGGGAAACATATGGTATTTTTTGTTTCCATATGCCTTTGCTGCATCTTGGATCTCTGTGTTGATGGGACTGTACTTTGGAACAGTGTCTGCTTCAGAGCTGAGCTGTGTTTTACCTTAAGAAATGAGATTTTCTATTAGAGAACAATGGATCTAGAGGCAGGATTTTACCGTTTCCCTGGATTTCCACAGGTGTGTCTCTCCTTTGTTCAAGGTGCTGGGGAATTTTCTGATGAAACACGGCTTCCCAGCATTGCTGGGTGGTCAGTCAGTGCCTGCCCAGTGTAAATGGATCTTTTCCCTATGCTCACTTTTGTTCTTTCAGGGTATAATCTCTTCAGAGAACATACTTCTGGATTCGTGCTGCCTCTAAGAAATTGGGGAGGGTACCAGGAAAATCCACCCATCTTCCACCACTGAAAGGTAATATTTTGATCAAACCAAAGTATTAGGATTTGAGAGATTTGGCTTCTCTTTTTTTTTGATGTCATGTGGGTTCAAATGTTCTCCAAGTATGTGGCAATGGAAGGGAACAGCTTCTAAGGATTTAGCTTTATTGCAGGACAGTTGTAACACCTACTGAATGCAGCTAAACAAAACTTGTGAATGAGAAATGATGTTGTCATGGGAAGGGATCACAGAGAAAAAGAGGAAACACTGCTGTCCTCATTCCATTGAAAAGGTAAACCAATGTCATATTCTGATGTCAAACAGCCTAGCTTGTAAATGTTCCTTCTTAGAGGAGATCTGTTACCTGAGGTAGACACAAATCAACAAAACAACTAGATCTGATTTCTAAGAATGTTCCCTGAAATCCTGTGTGATTCCTAGTGTGCAGCTGCTGGAATAACAGGGAGCTGATTGCAGTGGTAGAAAATATTAGATATCCTCTGTGTCTACCTACACATACCAGGTTTAGTAAAGAATCACTTTAACAAGGCAAAATGGTTTCTAACTCTGAAAATTGTGGCATTTACTTATTTCAGTGTAATTTTCTTTTTTAGACTTCATGGAAACTTGCTCCCAAAATGTTCCAAGTGTTGTTTCATATGTGAACATAATTATTCCCTACCTGTATTAGTGCTTCTGATGCAGGAGAATCTTTCTATTGCAAGGTATTGTCCAACTCTTAATATGCAATAGAATAGTGTTAGAGACCTCAGACTTAATGGTGAAAATAAGGTGAGCTGTGTGGCCTGTACCCATGGCTGAAAATTGAATTTTCAATGAATGGACCTTTTTCCCTGGGCCTCTGAGAGGGTTTGGAATACGACTGTCCACAGACTAGCAGAATTCGGGGATGGCAGAGGGAGAGAGAAGGGGGTTTTGATGGAAATGCAAGACAAGGAAAATACTTTGCATAGGAAAGCATTTCATATGCAGAAGGGATGGTTCTTGGTACTGTAAAAGACTCAGTACTGGGGTTTCTGGCTTTTCACCCAGCTTGTTTGTGATAAAGGCCATTCCCTCTCACATCCATGTGGAAGTGTCGCTCCACGCTCGCGCCTGAGCAAGGGCAAACGGAGCAGAAGAGCCTAATTAAAGTTTCAGGGACTAACAGAGCAAATGTTAGTTTAATGATACAATTACAAGTCACAAAGAAATTGGAGCAGACGCCCCAAGTTTTATACATTTTTGGCAAAGTAAGTGGGAAACTATGTGCTGAAGTGAGGTCAACAGATGGAGGAAGAGAGGTGCAGGAGGGGAAGAAAGCTACACGCCCATGGACAAAAATCAGAAAAGCCCCCCAAACCCCAATCAAACAAACAAAAAGAACTAAAGAGACAAACCTTGGAAGAAACAGATTTTTAAACAAAGTTTGCCAAATAAGCAAACTTTTCTCTTTTTTTCCTTTTAGAGCAGATGCAAAGTGCCTTTTCAGTTAATTTTGGATAGAAATAAGTGAACACATGCTGTGCTTTAATAAATCTTGGCACGACCACAATGGGGAAACTCAGACCTTGGTGAACAATTCTGCATTGGAGTTGGGTGATACTCACCAAGCCTCTCTGTGTTCTTTCCTCTTCTCTGTGTTCTTTCTCCTGTGCAGAAGCACTCCTCTTTCTCACTCCTCTCCTCTCTCCTCTTTCTCCTATTTCCTGCCCCCCTACACGAGGACACAGCCAGGGCAGGTAGATGATGTCCGTGTCATCTGGAGAGTACCCGGTGTTTCAGAAGCTCCTCTTCTGAATGTGGGGCTGGGAGTCAGAACTCAACAGCCCAAAATCCCCACCCTCTCGTGGAAAATGGTCCTGCTGACTGACACTGGGCAAAAAGTCTGTGTTTTCAAAATTCTTACCTAGCCTTCCTTAAATTCCTGCTCAGGAATGCAGCTTCTAAGTTTCCTTCTTAAATTCCTTCTTCAGCTGCAAAGTAATGTGGTTTTCAGAAAACCAAGAATTGGTGCAAACCTCTGTGAATCTTTATGTTCCCTTTTATGAAACGGGGTAATACAGTCACTGACACTTTATTCCAGTCCTTCTATTTTGGGTTATTATTTTCTTTGCTTTGAAAAAGCATGGTGATGTTTCATAATAAGTTTGCATAACCATGGAGTTCTGCCTCTGGATTTGCTATCCTCTCTTCTCAACCTCCCAGCATTGTGCTGTCTATTGTTTATTCTGATTATTACTATTTTTTTGTTGTGGTTGTTGTTTTTATGACAGGGATCAGGAGTGAAATCTTAGCTCTGGGAAGACCAGTGGAAAAATCCCAGACTTCAGGAGAATCAGGATTTTATTCTAAATTTTTTTATTTGCCTGGCACCCTTGGACACTAATAATAATAATAATAATAATAATAATAATAATAATAATAATAATAATAATAATAATAATAATAATAGTAATAAACTGGTATCATGCTCTGATCCTTGTCAAGCATTCTGGATAAAGACTTAATATATTTGGTAAATCTGGGATGTGTTATTATCAAGCTCTTATAACAGTATCTAACAAGGACAGAGTGCACAGGGGACAAATTATCCTGGCTGCAGATGTGTTGACATTGGTGAGCCTTACAACCCATCACACATTTGTACAAAGCTCTAACATTTAGTAAAACATACAGCTGGCAAATTCCTGCTGGTCCATTTTTTTTTAAATTTCTGGGCTGCCAGAACCTTTTTGGAGAGCAGCTTTAGCGCAGGGAAGAGATTTAATGTATAAATTTCATTATGCTTGCAGCAGCTGGATTCTGTACAAATCCTGTGGTACATGGATCAAAGCTATACAGACACCCAGACAGCTCAAACAGAGAACGTCTGATCCACGACTCTTCCAGGTGCCCTACTGTGCTTTCCAGAAAAGGCTTGAAAAATTCTGTCTGCTGTGTGAGTACTTTGCAGCTGATCCCGGAGGTGACACTGAAAGAGGAGTTGCCTTGCCCGAAGGGAGGATTTTTTCCTGAGCTAAGCATTCTGCTTTGCTGTATGGTTGTGGCTTAGCTTTTCCTTGATGCTATTTTTGTATGAGATCATCGTTTACTCTGTTCTAACACCTATGGAAAATGTTCAGACACCTCTTCTTTTGGAGTAACTTGGAACAGCCCCGTTGATGTCAATGGTTGTGCTTGTTGGGGATGAATGCTTTGATCTGGATGCAGATGAATAAAAAGTATGGGCTGCCACAGGCACTGTGGCACAGACAGAGCATACTCTCAAATGGAACACATTTTTCCACCCCCAGAATCCTTGGAAAGCTCCATGAAATTCATGTCTCTGGAAACTATTTGGTTAATGTGCACTGTAAAGTTACAAACGTGAGCTTGTGTCATGGAAAGACTGGTCCTCTCAGTCAGTGCAGGTAACCAAACCCCCTTAATTTTGTTACTGTAGATTAAATTGGCCTTGGACATTTTTCTCCGCAGGGTACACACAGCACCTGGCCACAGATGTGGTGTCAGGCTCAAAATAAAGCACTTCCTTTAATCAGGATAATACCAGGACCTTGATGAGAGCTGAGAGGAAAAATTGCCTCTTGGTTTCTCCCTGTTTTGAAGCTGTTGGAGTGCACATCTGATTTGTGAGTCTTTGTGTGTGAATGATTATTAACTTGTGACAATGGGGTGAAACACGGTAATCTGAAGGCTGATCAGGTTTAGAAACAAAGTCAGATGTAGTTTTAGAGGCCCGAATTATTTCTTTACCCTTTTTTAGTTTGAAAAAGGACAATAATTGTAAAATGCTCTTTGCAAACAGAAAAATACCTCCAGTACCGTCTCCTGTACTCACTGTGTGTTTTTGAAGTGGCCCTTGGCCCTCATAAATTTCCTACTGAGATTAGTCACAAACAAGATAATTACTCATTTCTAGGCCAAAAATACGTGAACTGCCTGGAACTTAAAATAGTTATGTTTACCTTAATTAATAGATTAAGTCAACAGAAATTAAATGCTTCCTTCTCTGACTGTGTTTTTTTTTGTGTTGGGTAAAACCCCAGTTGTACCTGTCTATCTGCACTACTTTCAACCTGCAATCAATTTTCTGTATTTGGGCATTATCTGTTCAATGTGAGCAACTGCTTGTTTGGTTTTCATTGAAATGGTCCACTTAAGACTGGTTTTCATGCTGCATTTTAGACACACTGACAGAGAGGTCAGAGACTCACTCCCATGAAATATCGGCAACCGATGGAAGGAAATGCAAACTCGATTTGCCGATGATTTGTGCTCACAGTGAACAAGTGGGCACGGGAGGATGTTGAGAGGGATCCAGATCACAGCTCTGATAGTCATGGGAACCTCGTCGTGCTTTGCCTCCCGATTGTCAGCGGCTGAACCAGGCACAGGTGGATGCTGCCTCGGAGATGGATTTAAAAAGCACTCAGGCTGTGGCAGTGCTTTATGGAAGTTATGTTTTTATTTTCACGCTCCTGGTAGCTCTGTCTGGGAACACTTGTGCATCTTGCCAGCTACTCTGGTACCTGGTAGCTGTTCTGCCTTTCCACCAATGGTTTGCAGACTTCTGCCAAGTCCTGTGTTATGAAAGAGATAAAAATAAAATGGGCTGGACCTTGATCAAGAAATGATTTTAGATAGAGCTTGGCAACAGCCGCAGACCCTCAGCAACATTTTCCATTGTAGAGGCTCTCCCTTTTTGTTAACTGGGCAGTATGATGAATTGCTAGTTTCAGGTCAGGCTTCTTAAAGTGCAGAACAAAGACAATGACACTATGGAAAATAAAAAGGATGTCCAGAGTACTGAGTTTAAATTTAAATCAGTCTATCTCAGAAAGCCAACTTCAGCAACAAAGATGGAAACAAACCTCAGAGAGATATGGCTGGAGTCTAAGGAACAGGGATATCTTTCAAATTCACCAAGAAAAGTGGATTAAATCCTTTCTGTCCAATTTCTGAGGGAGATACCAGTGCTGTTTCAAAGCTCTTATTGTCATGTTGGTATTTGTCACATGAATGCTATTCATCTGTGTTCAGTATATTAAATTATTTATCCTCAGTGATTTTGCTCTTTGAAAATTGGGAAATGTGGCTACAACACAGTTTTAAACTGTATGGAGTTAATATAAATTTGTAAATAATTAGGAATTTACTGAATCAAGTTATGTAATATTGAGACCTCTCCTATCAAACCAGATTAATTATGATTTTGATTGCACTTCTCTGAGTGATTTTTTTGTTGGTGTCAAAATGTATAAAAGGTGATTACAACATTTAAATGTTCCTTTATGGCAGTCCTGTGGTGGCTGTTAAATCTCTGCTCTGTGGTGTGATAAAACATCTTCTTTCTGCCTGGGTAGATATCAAAAAGTCTTTGTCCCTTTTCCTGCACTTTATCTTGTGGCAAACTCTTGCTGAATGTGCTGCTCTTACAGAGATTTTCTAGGTTTTTTGGTTCTAATTGAATAAGGGAGTTTGAGGCAATTTCCTGGAGTTAGAGGAGTTGGAGTGACCATCTGTGGTGCTGAAAGAGTCATTAACTTTCCATGGCCATTTCCACCCATTGTCTTCCTTTTAGGCTATCCATAAGGATTCCAGTTAGCAAACCAAATGGGATGATGGGTTGGGTTTTTGTGTCAGGGGAACACCTGTCCATTAAGAAGAAAACTGAGGCTTTCCACTTTTTCTTTTCGAGTAGATCAGTGCAGGACTGTCAGCTGGGAGCAACATCCACGACCCCAAACTGGAAGATGGTGTTTCCTGATCAACCTACTTCTTCGGGGAGAAATTTAGACTGCAACACAATTTTGGGCTGTGAAGTAGCACTTGTAATAGCTTTAATTATGCTTGGCTATAGTTTCAATGGTCTTTTTCTAACAGAAACCTACAAATAATTGTGGGGTTTTTTAAATGAATGCTTATATCTGATGTAGGATTACAGTGTCATCAAGCAGAGAGACCCTACATCCTGGTTTATTAATTGACTTCATAACTATCTGGCAAATTCGAAGTGGAAGATAACTTTATTTTTTATAAGTTTTGTTGCACTTCCTATTAAACAGCCATTTGCTCTTCTTCTCAAGGGTCAGACCAATACTTTGCATTCAGTACCTGCATAACTGATCTTTCTTCCCTCAGGAGCTGGTGTGTGGCTTGTGAATTTTTGCTTCATTAACAAATTCTTCTTCTCAATTAATCCTTGTGTGTGTTTTACATGATTGTTCTGATCTTTACTTTTGTCCTAAAATGTTGTTTGGTGTCCTGTGTTTATAGGAGCTGTCATTCTACCACTGTGACATCTGCATTTCAGGAACAGGATTTTCTGTTCTTTCTGGGGTATAATTTCCAAAGTGGGCTTGGAATAAGTGAAATACAATCTTCACTTTCTCTCTGCAGCACCTACATGGTTACAAGTGCCCTGTGGAAGCGGTACAAAGCCTTTCTTCCTACCCACAACATTTTTCATTATTTTTTTAAAGCAATTTAGTGAGAGGAATCATAATACAGTATGGAAAACATGGAGATGAAGTATTCTGTAGCAGCTATTTCCTCTGAATGAGCAGTTTGGATGCACCCACATCTTGGCAACAGAAGGATTTTTCTTGTGGGAATAATGATTATTATTCAACAGCTTCTGTGAACGTTGTGGAAATGAATGGTGGTTGAAGTAAGGAACCAAGTAATGGCTTTTTGGAGCAACAGAAAAGCAAAAAGAGAAAGAAAAATGTATCCCTAATTTATCAAATTGACTTTGTATCTACCTGTCACGGTGCGTAAACAGCAGCATGTGTACGTGTACCTTCTAGAATGTTCTTTGCACCTCAAAGCCCCATTAGTCCCTGGTTCTCCTGTCCCTCCCCTCTCCTTCCCCACTGCTTGTTGTGTTGCCTCTCAGTGCCCTCTCCGCCCCCTGGCCCTCACCCCATTGGTTTATGTTGCTCTATTCACCCGTTGTACCACCCCCTGTATAACCCTGGAACTGCCTCTCTTTTGTGTTAAAATATCACAAAGGTGATGCTTTGTTGTGTATGAGCCACCTCTCTAAGTGGCTGCTGGAATTTTGTAGCAAGTGCTCTGAAATCTTTTCTGGCTGAGATTGGAAGAAATCAGAAATTCGGAATAAATGAAGACACAGTTCTATTCATCTCTTTTTGGTGCTGGAACCAAGCACAAATGTCTAATTATTGAATTTTTGTTATTAAACAATGCTTAAGACTATCCCCCCTTTTTCCAGCTGTGACTTGTGGTAATTGGTTTCTGAACTGATTTTCTGTGGTGCATAGAATTTGACCCTTGATGCCTGCATTAGATGGACAGTGAAAGGCTTGTGAATTTTCAAGGTCTTTAGCTCTCTCTTCTTATAAGGCATTGAGTTCCTTTCCACCATTCTATTTTATTATTTTTTCTTTTTCTTTTTCTTTTTTCCTTTTTCTCTTTTTCTTTTTCTCTTTTTCTTTTTTCTTTTTCTTTTTTCTTTTTCTTTCTTTTTTCTTTTTCTTTTTCTCTTTTTCTTTTTTCTTTTTTTCTTTCTTTTTTTCTTTTTCTTTTTCTTTTTCTTTTTCTTTTTCTTTTTCTTTTTCTTTTTCTTTTTCTTTTTCTTTTTCTTTTTCTTTTTCTTTTTCTTTTTCTTTTTCTTTTTCTTTTTCTTTTTCTTTTTCTTTTTCTTTTTCTTTTTCNTTTTTTTTTTTAATTTTTTTGTTTGTTTGTTTGATTCTTGCCTGCTGTCATTTGGCAGACAGCTTTGCATTTCCTTCTCTTCTCTAGAATCCGTGGCCACATAAGTTATCAGCTATAAAAAGGCCGGAGCAGGAAATCTTGTCCTTGACATACCCTGTGGAATTAAAAAACAAAAAGCAAACCATTTCCTATGACTTTGTTCTGTTGGTAATTGCTGTCGGGGCTTGCCAGGAGGAGCAGGGCCTGTCTTTGGGTCAGGATGGTAAACTTTGGTGTCCTGCCTAACTAAAGAAAGCTCAGTTTTTGTTTCCTGCAGAGTCTGAGAGCCAACCTTGGGAGCAGGGGAATGGCAGAAGGGTGGGCAGGGTCTGTGTCCCAAATTGAGGAGCGCAGCAACCAAGAGGGAGCAGAAGGATGAGGAGCAGCCTCACGGAATTGGGGGGAGGCTCTGTAGTTTCTGGTCTTATTTCACAACTTAGGGATTTGCAGCTTAAAACTGTAGACCTGGACTTGTTGACTGATGTTGTGTTGCTGTGAGAAAGTGACAGAACCGCTGTCAGAGGATCAGGAATAACTTAAATACAACAATTTATGAATAGTTTGCATTTACTGTTGGATATTGTGAATCACTCTTTAGAAACACTCCTTCCCTTACAGAATCATAGAATTGTTTAGATTGGAAAAGACCTCCAGGATCACCAAGTCCAGTCTTTCCTCCACCATGTTCACCAATAAACCATGTCTCCAGGTGCTGCATTTTCATGGCTTTTAAATACCGCCAGGAATGGTGACTCTGTCCAGTGCCCTGGACAGCCTGTTCCAGTGCTTGACAACCGTTTTGGTGAAGAAGTATTTCCTAATATCCAATCGAAACCTCCTCCGGTGCATCTTGAGACCATTTCCTCTTATCCTACCACTTGCTGACTTGGGAGAAGAGATCTTCATTGTCCATAGAGGATCCTTTCCTGGCAGGTCTGAGCTTTTGGGCTAATGCATACAGCAGTTAAAGCTTGGACAGACACATTTCAGTCACCCTGTTTTTCCAAACCAGGGTGAATTTTTCTATGCTGTAGATTTGTAATATGCATCAAACCAAAGGCGATCATCTGTGTGGCTTTTACTACAGGAAGTTAAGAATAACTAATATCATAACTAATAAAATATTGCTCATTATAGATCAGTACTTTAAGAATTCTCAACTAATATTATAAAAACAGTGACTTGTAGATCCTTTCAATTTAAAGAAAAGGCTCACTAAAGCTCACTTTGGACCAAAGCACATCAGCTGGTGTTTGGTTGGATGTCACAAACACAAGCAGGTCAAAACTTGCGAGTTAGACCTTCAGAAAGGGTGAGACTGACCTAGAAATAGAAAGATTGTATTGTGAATCAGTCACTTTTCTGGGCTTGAACATTCTTCAGGCTTGGAAACTTGTGAGGGGTGGTTATTATTGGACAAAAGGCTGGACACCAGGAACTATCACAAAACACCAATAACCTCCAACAAAGCTGTGAGAATTGATGTCATTTATAGCTCTGAGTGACTTCTGCAGAAGCAGGGTCCCTGCAGGGGGGACACTTGGATGACTAGGCTCATGAGAGTGGCTGCATGGAAAAGGGTCACAAAATTATGCTGTAATTCCCAGCTCCGCAAACTCTGTCCAGCCTGAGGGACAGGAAAAGTGACTGAGTGTGACTGAATCTTGGATGGTAACCTCAGGGACAGGAGGATTGTGCCATGTACACCAGGAAAGCACAGAAACTAAGTTTACCTTAATGTTCAGACAACAATATTAGTAAGCTCTGGTGGATTAAAGCAAGAGGAATGGGGAGAGGTGATAGCAATCTTCTCTCCTGCCTGGTTTATACAAGAAGCACTTCCTTCTGCACTTCCCTGTTTTCTCAAGGCACTTTTTTTCAGTCTTCTTTAATCACTGCTAATGAGGAAATTGCTTCCACTGCCTGCGTTGCATTTGCACTCGGGATACAGAGCATCCAGCTAATGTTCTGTGGTTGATTAGCCCTGTGGTTTTAAGGGAGAATGAACTTGCTGCTTTACATTTCTTCCCTCTCCAGGTAATGGCTAAAAAGAATACAATGAAGGCCTTTATCTTCACATAAGAATTAAAAGGTATTTCCAAATTTATTGAATATGTTCTTTGCTGCAACAAAGTTACTAAACTCGTTCCCAGCCATGCTGGCAGGTTTTTTTCCTGTATTCTGACCACAGCTGTGAAATGCTAGTTCACTTCATGTAGGTCGTTCAACACTCAAAAAGTGGGGATGATTTCAGACAGTAGCCTTTGAGGGTAATGAATGTTAATTTAGGTCACACTCACGCTGATGATTCTGTGGTTTGTAGCCTCTTCTCAGCCTCTAGGACTTAATGTTAAATTGAGGTGCTCTTGTTATTTCTCTGCACAGATTTTTTTTTTTTTTCCACCAAACTTTTTTTTTTCAATAGTGTTTTTGGTTCAAAGAGCTCCAGTTTTCTCTGTTCCAGTTCATAGATGAGCAGAAGGATCCGAGAGGTTTGGATTGAGCGTGTTGGCTCTGAGTTTAAACACGATTAACCTTAAGCAGGGTGCCAGTCTCAATGGTATCAGTAGGGTTACTCCTGTGCCTGTGTTTAAGAAGGGCTTGGATGAATCTGACCACTGAGCTTGAGATCTTACATGTTTCAGAAGAGACAAGAATTTCCTGGCTAAGGTACTGCAAATTCGAACTAGAAACCTGCCACGTTCCTTTTTAATAACCCACACAGTTTCAGATTTTTAATATTGAAGAAGTATTTCCTATTTTGCATATTTATTTTATATTTGCATCATGTTTTACTGATGGGAAGCCCAAGGCTGAGTTCCTAAAGAAATGGAATTCCTCCTCCATTGCCTGTTGCTGTTCACTTAGGCTCTGTTATCTGTGGGTGTTTTGGTGCTAGAAATATGGCATCACTGTGGGTCTACAGTGGCTCCCCTGTGCTGGATCAAGTCTCTTCTTTTTTTTTTTTCTTTTTTTTTCTTTTACAATGGGTGAGATGTGTTTAATTTATTGTAGGAAACTCTTAAAGATGCAAGATCCTTTTTAGAGGCTTCTACAATAGCCGTGAAGCACTTATTTAATCCCATTGAATGGAGGGTAGATTTACTAGCTGGGCTAGACATGATTTTTGTTCAGGAGTCATCTTGGAGTACATCGAAGTTTAAAGATCTTTGCAGAAAACCCAAGGAGAAACAAAAGGAGTAAATTTTAAAAGGAACTTTGTCAAGGAGTTTTAGATGTTAAACAGATAGAAAAACCATGGTGGCTTGACTGAGATGAGTGTTGGGTTTGCAGAATCGTTACTGATCCGGTGAGACATGCTAATGAGGCACTTTAAATGCAAGTTTGATGGAAAAAGGGGCAATTTCATACCAAAGTGCAGCAAGGTTACCGAATCAAAGAAGGTACACTTCAGTTCTGCAAAAGGGGACAATGCTCCATTGTCAGATCCTTTTTCTTTTGACTTTAAACATGTTTTAACTACACTATTTACAAAATTGTACAATGTGGCTCGCCCACTGATTGAGAATTTATGACCAGAAACAAACCTGTTAGGGGAGAAAAGAAAAACTGAGTGTGATCCATACTGTAGCTGCAGAAATAGTTTGAATGAACTTAACCTGAGCACGGTGGGGGGTGCACAATATGGTTTCAAGCCCAGGGGCCTGGGGCCTGGGTTCAAATAGAATTTAGTCTTTCAATAACAATTTAAAAAACAAGGGAGAGTGCTTGGAGACATCTGTGGCCTCTCAACCTGCGTTAATATAAATGTCTCAGTTTTGTCTTGAAAAGCCTCCTTCAGAATCATGCCTTGTCAACCCATCCACCGTGCAAAATTCCTCAGATTGCATCATGCCTGAAGTTCACAAACATCTTGTTTTACTTCCAGTCACTAAAGCTGTTTTGGTAAAAATAAAGACCTACAACATCAGTGTACTTGCTCATGCTGCCACGAAAAATTGTCACACAAATCTTTCACTTCCATGAAGGAGAATTCAGGCTCCTTTAGGAGATTTATGGAGCAGCTTTTGGGCGTGATTGCTGCACACAAACACAATGAAATGACCTAATTTTTGCCATGCTGTTTGTTAAAAGAATGGACAAAATTCAGTTGCAGCAAAGGCTTCCTCCTCCTCATCTGGTTCAGTAGAATTGCACTGGATAAACTACAAAACATGTTACTCTGCCTTGGTGTAACAGAGCCCCAGCTCTAACAGTTAAAAGAAATTTCACTTGTGAGCCATTTTTAATTTTTTGCTTTCAAAACTGGAACCTGCCTGGGGCAATATATTTACTATTTCACAACTCATGAAAAGGTTGCTCAGCTGTGTTCTGAATTTAACCTCCCATTTGTATGGGTTCCCACAGGCACTTCTAGTCAGAGTCAGAAGCCACAGAACTGACATAAAAGCAAAAAGGTCACTGAAATGGAGAATCCCAACAGTTCCTTTCTCAGACCTCAAAAATGAATTTATATGAGGTTTCAAAAATTGCTTTAATTGTTCTCCATATTTCTCTGTTTGGTTTTTTTTTTGCTAAGCTTTTAGTTCATATCTTGGTCTGAAAAGGACTATCCCAATACGAAAGTTCTCTTTTTACACCTCAAAATGAAAAATATGTGGTATCTCACTGAGGAGTCTTATATTGCAAGGCCTTTCTTCAAGACTTTGGTACAGCACCTATATTAAGCGGGAAAATGTTATTTGACCATTGCATTGAAAAAGATCCATAATAAAAATTAGTAGATTTTGTGTAAGCTGGCAAAGATTAACAATAGATCTACAAACTTCAACAATGTGGCAAAATTTGCTCGTTTCTACCCTGCATAGCCAATTTAAGTTGGATTTTCACACTGCGTTTATATTTGGGATTAGTAATATCTCTCCTTAATATGAATTTCAGTGTTTCATCTAGATGCATGCAGATTTTATTCAGTAATGGTTTATCACTGCATAATTTTCCACTATTTAAATACATCACAGGATATATATATATATGTGACTAAAATGGAAATTGTCAGGTTTTTATATATGTACTTCTTTTACCATGGAAAATGCAAATGTCTAGGTAATAATAGTAATAAAAGTTGAAAACTAGGTGGCAGTAATACCCAGCTGTACAGGCCTCCTGTGAGCAATGATGGGATGACTCAGTTTTCTCAGGAATTCTGAGGGTGCTGCAGTCCCATATTGAATGGCTCAGCTATCAACAGACAGGAAAAATACAGGACCAAGTGTTCAAACGAGTTCATTTACTTAAAAAGACAGAGTTGGTTAGAGTCTAAAATGGAATAACAAGAAGAACTGAAGTGGATGTTGCAGGAGAACTAATTAATGCAACCAAGCTTGTTTAAATATATGTGTTAAAAGCAATTCCCTTCCTGCTTGCAGTGAGTGACAGAAGAGGAGGAGCTGTGATTAATTCTGAAACTCTTGTTTCTCATGGTTGAGGCCAGGGGACAGCAAATATTCTAAAGTCCATGAGCAGATGGCTGTCCATGTCAATGGGATGGGCATTCCACTCATGTCAGAGTAAGCTGAAAGTAACATGGCTAAAACCAGTGGTATCACTCTGCAGAAGGACCATTATTGGCTGTGATTGCAGGAGTTCATGGTCAACATCCTCATTTATCTTGGAGGTATGGGCTGAGGCTGCAGCCCTGGCAGAATTAGACAGCAGTGAGATTTATTGGCTGACTTCATTGTTTAAATGCAGCACACTCGCCTTAGATTCACACGATTTAATTGCATGTGCAGAGAAGAATGCGATGCCCTTTTCTGGTTAGCTGAGCTGCCTGCGTGGCACGGCTGTGCAGGAAGGTTTGGGGAGTCCTGCCTTGGGATGTGCTTCTCTGCCTGACACCCCTGGGGATACCTGATATTAGCTTTATTCCTTTAAACAGGTTTTTTTTTTCAAACTGGGTCACCTAGAGATGCTGAGAGCTGTCTGAGCTGCCACTTGGGCAGACACTGCAGTGATGTGTTCTGTGTTTGACTTCAATTTGTGTAGCTCTATCTCTGACAAAGATCTTCTGATATCTGCTCCTTTTCCAAAGAAGCAGTTTTGTACTTTGTACAATCTTGATGTGCCATGTTAAACTCAGGACAAGTCAGTGGCATTCCTGCCCCTGATATAATTGTGCTTCCTCTTGTTCTCCAAAAAAGAAATATTAAATATATTATAGCTCCTTCTTCTGTGCCATGTGTTGAGTCTAACTAGGATATAACATTGATCTTAAGGTCAAGAAAAGCCTTCTCCCAAACCAAGCAATAATAGGAAGGCAATTCATCTTAGCTCTAGGGTTACTGGCAGGTACCAGTCACTGATTGACTTGCTAACTAATACATAACAATTAATAGTGACGTTTTTTCCTTAAAAATAATAGCTCATTTAACTTTCTAAACAACTATTGTTTTCCACAAGCCTGTGTTTTCATTCTTCCCAACCCAGTCTTCCTTTGCATAAGAGTGAGGCCTATCAGCTCAGTTTTTCTTGTGCTTTATGAAAGGTGTGATAAGATTATTTTATCTGCTTTTTTTTTTTTTTTTTTTGCATATGTTCAGGTGCTCAGGGTATTAGGAAATAAATGCTGTGTCTTTTGTACCTGAGCCAAACTGACTCCAACCTCTCCCAGACTAGATCTCCTGCACAGATGAGAGGAGTTTTGGCATACTCCTAAGGACATGGGGAATATGATTTGGGGTAACTCAGTAATTCTGGGGGTTGTGTAAGTAAGCACAGCTGGACCCCAGCACAAATTTGTGTCTGTCTGGGGTACAGGATCTCTTTAGTGATTATCCCCACCTTTTCAGGTATGAAGCCAACTGTATACACCTCCCCTCTGCAGCTGGGAGCTCACTCATTGGCACCAAAGCCATCCCTGTGGATTTTTGCCTATATGTAGTTTATAGGGTCAGAGTGCTCCTGATGATAGTCTTGTTCTGGCTGTCCTACAGGAAAAACTTTTCCATGCTGCTGGAAACATGGAATCAAAACTAAGGCACACATTTGTGGACTTTTGCCCTGGCAAGATTGCTGTCTTGTTTTGATGAACAGAACTATTGGGTATGATCCAACGTTTTAAACTTAAAAAAAAAAATATCTATAGCTCTATAGTGCCAGGAGTTCCTGTTGCTTGTAAGAATGCATTTTAAAACAAACAAACCAAGCTGTGATAGATAGAGTTATCAGCAATTCAGAAAAGATCTCACCATCACTTTTGCAACATCAGAGATCTGCTGAGGGTAATTCACAGGTATTGCCTTAAGGTCATAGCACACTTTACAGTCACATCATAAACAGTGGGATATCTGTGGTGGCTTTCATGTCTGTGACTCTGCTTTTGCTTTTACTTGGGTGTTAACCAGATGACACTTCTGTCTCTTCATTTGTTCCAACAGCCTCTCTAATGCCAAAGCTCCTGGTGATGGAAACTTTGTCTAAGGAAGGAGAAAAAGAGCAAAAGTAAGTTTGGATGTGTTTACAGGATTGTGTTCCCTTCCATGCCCCCTGCAATTATACCTTGTAGGGGTTGATGCGACATTTTCTTGCAGAATGTTGCCTAACAAAAGGCGATCAAAGAGAATTCTTTATTCTTCCTGGAAAAGGCAGCCCGATCTTCCATATTTACAGGAAACCAGAAGTAAATCATTAACGTTAAAAATTTGGAAGTCAAAATACTACTTGGATCTCTATATGCTGAGGGACAAGAATCCAAGTATGTAGGAAGGAAGATATTTTTCTGTGCACTGTTTTCCCAGTCACCCTGAATAAATCAGTGAAGAAAGGTGTCTCTGTTTCAGTTAGTTGCACATGCCTGAAGAAAATTAATATGCTTGCCTTAAAACGCAACATATATCTTCACTTTTTGAACCTTCCAATGAGGCCAGAAAAATAATTTCCATGTCTGGAAGTCAAAGACAATTTTGCCTTTTATCTTGGTGGCATTGGGACTGAGCCTCAGCATTGCATTTCCATGGCAATCACTTATGCATTACATCAAAAAGAGAAATGGAAGTTTTCCAGCAAAAGAAATACTTATTCCAAAACTAGTCTTTTTTTGGCCTTGGCTCTGTGAACACGTACAACCATTTTTTGTGTGCACACAAATCTTCGGGATAATAAGCCTGTAAAAGCTGGTTTTTTTACATATGGCATAATGCTAAGGTAATAAACCAGTCAATGCTATGAACAGAATACACTAGTTGTGATGAAAGCCTTAAATATTGCAGGCAGAATTCTCTTTACAGAAACATTCAAGGTCGAACAGCCTGTGGGACACATTCTTTTTGTGGTCATTGAACAACTGCTGTCACTGATCTTTTTTTTCTTTTCAAGTGCTAGACACAGGTACAAAAATAGTAGAGATCTAAATTATTCCGACCCAAATGAGCCCTGTGCAACCTGTTTTCCCTTTTGACTGGATTTACCTGTACCTCTCTGAAGTATCTTTATAGCACTGTCACTGGGGTATAAGCACACTGTGCTGAGATGCACTGTTTTGTGCCCAGCTTTACTAGCATTCTTTTGTAAACAAACATTACAATCTGATCCTGAAAACCTTCCTCACTCCTGTTGGAATCTGGATTTTCAGGCTGGAGGATTACCTTTATAAAAAACCCACAGATAACATCAAGGAAGTCTTCCCTACTCAATCCATGTAGGAAATGCCTTTTTTACTTTTCTTCTTTTTATTTATATTTTACATTTAGAACACAACTAGATTTTATTTTGTTTTAGATAATGGTGTCATTTATCTTGTAGACCAGTTATGAGTGTTTAGAAAGTGCTAAAGACAACCAAAATCTCTCCTC